>QTSX02005180.1:5000-145754 GCA_014839935.2 Entomophthora muscae
ATGTCACAGCACACATCTTCCCCTAGCCTGCAGGTTTGACAACGCACCTCAGATGATAAGTCATCTCTGCTTTCCTCTTCTCAACGTTGTGTTAACAACTTCAACCGTGGTTAAGTCAATCCCCTTCTTTCTGCCTCTGCCCCTTCTCCACTCCCTCTCTTTGAGCTTCTTAGCAATCATTGATACATGCCTCTCAATAAAGACAATATTAAAGCCTAACCCTAACTTAGTTTCTGACGTCATAGTATTAGTTTGCTGATGTCATAGTATTAGTTTGCTGATGTCATAGCCCTAGATTCTGACATCATAGTTTAGTTTGTGACGTCATAGTTAGTTCAATTAGCAAAATTTAACTTTTTGATTTGGATTTTAGTTTATTTTGATTTTTTAATCCAAATTAACTGATTTCTGATTTCTCTATCCACTTTCTCAATCTCAATTTGAATCCTGTACAGGTATATATACCCACACTTGAATCATATGTCTTCATCAAGGAGGGGCTGTCAACTGTTTCCTCCTGCTCCTTTTTTGATGCCTATGGTGTATCTAAAGAACAAGTTTACTTTATCTTCCTGGATGGTCGCTCTCTCATGCATTGCCCCAACTGTCACTGCTGTGACGCCTTTGTTGTCCACAAAAAGAAAGATGCCTCTGATGACCACCGCTACGTCTGCAAGAACTGCACGTGCTACAACGGCATCACCCGTAGTGATGGCTGTAAACACATTCTCTCTCTTGCCCAGATAGCAGAGATGCAAGTCAACTTTGCCAGCATCTATTCTGACTGTTTTGGTTCAAAGTCTGATCTAACTACTGTCGCCTATGTCTCAAGTACTTTCTTGGTGTCATCAAGAAGCTTCAGCTACAAGTTGCAACACTTCAGTCACAGCAGTCTGTAAAGCTTGTGTATGTACTTCGTGAGGTACAAACTGAACATTCTCTCACCTGCTCTGTTGAGACACAGACTGATGCATCTAGCACAGAACTGTCCAAAACAGAAAGTCCTGTACCTTCTGACCTTGGTCCTGTCCCAATGTCACTGGCTCTTTCAGCTAGTCCAAGTCCAAGTCCTAGCCCGCTCTCTACCTCAGGAATTATGTACGCCTCTCCTTACAACAGCCCACAGTTTCTGCACCATTGGCTGACTAACTTAGCTCTAAAAAAGCTCTCACTAGCCTGTTGGCTAAGCCCAAGACAAGACCAACATCTGCTGTCAAGCTTTATATGTCTCTGGTATTGCCTGTGCACCTATCTCTTGTGTCAAGAAAAATCTTTGTGCTCTTGAGTTTGATGTGCACTCTTATGTCCTGCTTAATGTCTCCTTCTTGAGGAAGTCAACTTGTGAGCTACTCTTAGCTTTATCTGCTTATACTAGCTACCAAGAAAAACTGGTTAGCCTTGCTCCTTCCTCACTTCAATTTCACTCAGGTTTTAATCCTGCTAAGCCTGCCAACGCTGAAGCCTCAGCTGCTCTCCGTGTCCATCTGACAAACAAATTTGTCATGCGAGTCTCTAAGATCATTCACAGGAATGGCACGCTCTCTATTGTTTGCAAGTACTTCTTGAGCCTTCTTCACAAAAACAACCTGAGTTGTCTTCCTCCTCCTCCAAACAAATAGTTTGGCTTATATTGCACACTTTGAGCTTAAACGCACTCACTTTATCCACGCTTCTCAATAAAATCAAATTAAAACCTAACCCTAACTTAGTTTCTGACGTCATATTATTAGTTTGCTGACAGCATAGCCCTAGATTCTGACATCATAGTTTAGTTTGTGACGTCATAGTTAGTTCAATTAGCAAAATTCAACTTTTCAATTTGAATTTTAGTTTATTTTGTTTTTTAATCCAAATTAACTGATTTTTAATTTTTTTATTCACTTTATTAATCTTTATTTGACTCCTGTACAGTTATATATACCCATACTCAAATCATATGTCTTTATTGGGGGGCTACACTGTGTGATTCTGCCTCATCATTTTTCTTGTCACCTACAAAATGTCCAAAAAAGATGCTCACTCTTCATATCTGAGAAACCATGTTGTTATTTACTATCTTAATTTTCACAGACTGAAAGGCTTTGTTGTTTACAAAAAATTCATCTGGTGAATCACATTATACCTGCAAAGATTGTATAAGCTTTTACAGTGTTACACAAAGTGATGGCTGTAAACATGTTATTACTTTTAGTTAAACAGCCAAAATTCTAATAGATTTTCCTGACTTCTTTTCTGACTATGTTATCTTAGATTCAGAGCTTGATTAAATGATTTATGTTTGCAAATATTTTCTTGGTGTTATCAAAAACTTCAAGCTTTAAATCATTGCACTTCATACACAGGAACTTGTCAAGCCTGTGTATGTATCTTGTGAGATACAGACTGAAAGCCTATCAGCCTGCTCTGTATGAATACTGTAAGGTCTAAAAACTTGAAATAGGTGGTTGTAAACCAAAGCCTTTAAATCAAGGATGCTTATATTTATCAAATATAAAAAAGTAGGCAATGTTTGCAATAGAAACTGCACTAAGGCTCCTAAGAGCTTATACAAAGTGAAATAAGGACTAAGGCACTTTATAACCCTAGAAAAATAAAATAAAGACCTGTTTTAAATACTGACAATTAGTTAAAAAGTCAATTTCTAAGTCTGAAAAATGATCTGCACTAATAAGATGAAAGCTATCAACAACTTAATTATGAGCATCAATATAAAAATTGCCTAACTAGTGAAAAACTAAATCAAAAAGAATCACAAAAACTAAGATAGAGCTAAGAATAAAATTTGAAAGAAAAAACAAGCCACAAAACCTAACAAGTATCTTTTTGGGGTGCAATTCAAACAATCTCAACTTATTGTTGAGACTGGCAAAACCAAGTCTTTTATTGTGCTTTGTTTGTAAAAATGCAAAGATTAAGGTAAAAAGTTCAACCATTTTTGGTTAGGAAACTTTTGGAAAGTAGTGGCTGGAAGAGTCAAAAATTGTGAGATTTAATTTAGACAAGTTAAACTAGGTAAATATGAACCAGGAAAAGAAAAAAATGGTTACGTAGTTGCTTGGGGGTTTGAAAAAGGGCAAAAAAGCAAGCAAAAAAACAGAAAAACAGGCTTCAAGACTGCTGGCGTAAACCAAAGCAAAAGCAAAAGGTAAGCAAGTTCAAACCAAATAAAACTAACCCAAGCGTTAGGTTTCAGGTTAAAATTTTTTTAAAATAAAAGTGAGTCATGCATAATTAAAACTAACCGTTAAATATATAGGATTTGCTACTGAATAAGAGAAATGAAAGGAAATTTTAGGGTAGTAAAAATAATAATAAAAATGGCCAAGATAGAGCACAAAAAAATAAAGTTGGTGCCAGGGAACCAACTCTGATTGGCCAGCTTGCTAGTGTTTGGGAACTGGCGGGTCGCAGACTGGATGGGCAGAGTCCACCAAAGGATTGATGCTAACTTAATGAGGTAGGACATTGGCTTGCTCACCCACAACCACGGACTGGCGGCGGGGACAATAGTATCTATTACTCCCGTGAGAGTTATATATATAATTCCAAAAAGCTTGTTAGTATGGTTCAGTGGGAGCTCAGCTGAGAAGGCAGGCATTGGTTTGGGGGTGACAGGTTGCTCTATGTCTATTTGGTAGGCAGGAAGGAAGTTGTATTTATCTCTGAACAGGCGGGGTTTGGTAATGTACCAAGGGCCTTCTTGGTTGTATCTGGTTAACTAGGTAGTTCTGGCCAAGGGATCCTGGGCTAGTATGTTGCTGGTGGTGCAGTTTCTGTACTCAGGCTTTAAGAGGTACTTTGTGAAATGAACAGGACCAAAGGGGGCACCTGGCAGGTAGTACGTAGCTGGCGGGTTGGCAGGTGGTCCAGAGGATCTTCGAGTTAACTGGCAGATGACAAGGATAAAATACAGTAATAATTGGTAAACCAATATCTCATAACTTTTATTTAAAAACGACAATGGGGATTGATCTCGGCCTGGCAAGTATTTATCCCACACTGCCAGGCTTCACTTCCTGGCTGGGTTTCTTGGGCTTGGGCGGGTTGGCATCAGGTGTCTCAGATAGCAGTGTGGCGCTTGGCACTGGCGGTTTGGCACTGGCTGTTTTGGGATGAGAAGACTTCAAATCCTTCTGTTTGTTGATTTGGGTATTGGGTGCCTCTTTGGGTTCAGTGCCTCCCCCCAGACTTTGGGGGAGTTTGGAATAACTTTCAGGGAGAAATTTGTCTATTTCATTGGGCAAAATTCTGGTGTCAGGCGTTGGTACCTTGGGGAAATTCCTGGCATCTTGCACTGGCAGTTCACTTGTAGAATCCTGCGGGGCAGCTAAGGGTTTGGGTCCTGGTAGGCTGGCAGCAACTTCATCAATTAGTAGTGGGTTATTGCGTTCCCAGCCTATGAGTCTGGCGGTCCGTGAAGGGTTTTGTCCAGGGTTCAACTCTAATTCCTTATTTTGAGATTTAGGAGTATCCAAATTGTTGTTTCTGACAGTTGGCATCCAAGAAAGAAATACTAGCAGCAAGCAAGATAAAGGAGAATCCTGACAAATACAGACTGATGCATCTGCCCTAGAGCTGTCTTTCTTGAATAGTCTATCATCTTTCTATATTGATTTCTTTTCAATGCCATCTCCTCCTACTGCTAGTCCAATACCTAGCCAGCTTTTTTGCGCCAAGAATGTCATATGCTTCTGTTTTGCAACAGCACTTAACTACTACACCGTTGAAAGATCAACCACATCCTCAAAACGCACTTTCTAGTCTATTGGCATAGCCCAAACCAAGAACAGCCTCTGTTATCAAGCCTTTATATTTTCTGTAACGCCTGTGCACCTATTTCTTGTGTCAAGAAAAACCTTTGTGTTCTTGGGTTTGATGTACACTCTTGTGTCTTGCTTGATGTCTCTTTCTTAGGAGACTTAACCTGTGAGCTACTCTTAGCTTTCTCTGTCTATACTAGCTACCAAAGCAAATTGGTTAGCCTTGCTTTTACCTCACTTTAAGTTCACTCAGGTTTTAATCCTGCTAAGCCTGCAAACACTGAAGCATCAGCTGCTCTCCGTGTATAATCTGATAAAAAATTTGTCATGCACATCTTTAAGATCATTCACAGGAATGGCACACTCACTATTGTTTGCAATTATCTCTTGAACCTGCTTCACAAAAACAACCTGAGTTGTCTTTCTTCCCCTTCAAACAAATAGTATGGTCTACACTGCACTTTTTGAGCTTAAACGCACTCACTTTATTCAAGCTTCTCAATAAAATCAAAATTAAATCCTAACATGTATCCTAAAATTTTACTCTGACCCTAATTCATTCATTCATTTATATATAAATACAGACTAAAAACATCAGACACTCTATATGTGAGCATTGTGCGCTTATGTATCTATAAGTATTCTCTGTTACTACTGTCTTATAGAGCTGGTAGTCAGGAAGATGGAGAGAAAAATTATTTTAGGGCAAAAAATTAAGATTGCAAACACTTAATGTGAATAGAAAATGTCTGAAATCCAATGAAAAAAGTGGTTAAAATTTATTTGCAAGCATATAAAAATAAGAAAATATGATTTTAATAAAGTTTTAAGTTGATACAAAATATTATAACTTTATTTATATTAGTTTAAAATTTTATTTCTATTGGTTTTATATTGATTAGATATTTAAACTGTTTTCATAATATTATATTAGTTGCTTTGGAATTTCATATTAGATTTTACACTTATTTTAACTAAATTAACCTAAATATGCTGCTGAAATTAAACTGTCACAGAATTGCCAAACTATAAAATTGTTTTGTCAGGATATCTAAAGTACTGTGCTGCCTTTTCAGATTTTAGAAAGATGTAAGCATTATAGGCTTGGCTCACAAAATGATGTGGCCTTACTTTATCAGCTAAGAGAGAGTCTTCTCAGCCACAGCTCATGGTCCAGATACCGGCACAACATAATCTATTAACCAGTAAGTGTCAGGTATAGCTGTTTTAGGGATTGACTATTCTGGTCTGTGACATCAGAAGTGATAGTGTTGAGATGAATGGTTTGAGTGTCACGGGTAATTTTATGAGAACCAGGTAGGCGGAAGAATTATTGTAATTCCTGTTGAATATTAAAGAGTGTATGGTAAAATTTCTTGTAATTGTGTACACTTTGGTAAAAATTTTGAGCATGTCTGGGTGAGTTATCACTGTAGGCTTTCTCAAAGTTCAGGGTCTATGATTAGAATTGGATAAATACACTGCAAAATGTATAAAGCCAAGCTTAGTATTAAAATGTGATAATAATTAAGTGCTCCTAGTTTTTCAGCTGTTTATTTAGTGTTAAACTTTTGAAGATAAGTTTTGGTGTCTATGTGAATGCAGATAAAAGAGTATCAAAAATACTAATGAAATTAAATTAGTGATTCAAAGATTCATAACATTTTATTGTAATAATAACAATGAGCTTTTTTCTGTCATTTCTATAGTATAAATATGGTCATCAAAACTGTGAAAAATTTTGAAAAATTTTGTGATCCAGTTGGTATAATTTACCAGGATTAAAAATCTTTGATGACATCTAAAGTAGACAATCTCCTGTTGGCTATTGTGATGGGAAATTCTAAGTTTTTCTTTAATGCATAGAATTTGTCATTATTTGACACTCCTTGCACTTGAAAAAATTTCTGAAGTACTTTATTGACAGTGGCCTAGTTATTACAGAAATATTTCTTGGGTTAGCGCTTTTATTGGCTAGGCTAAGAGGTTTTTTCAGGGTTTAGGGTTCAAATATAAAAGATTCTACACTTTTGAGTTTCAGAGGTTTCTCTGAAAACACATTCTTTTCTGATTTGAGCCTGAAAAACAAGTTTCTGAGCCTGCAGGCTGCAGGTTCCTGGGTTTTTAATCTTGTAGTTGTGGTTTTTTCTTGCTTATTGATAGCAAAAATTTGTCACTTGTAACATACCTGCAAAACTAAGAAACTTTTCTAATAAAATTGTTGACCCCAGTAAAATTTGTGTCACTGAAAATCCAGACTTATGCTGAAGTAGTTGCTTGCCAAAAGAAAATTAAGACTAAACTTAAAAATAAACTCTCTAATAAACACCTGTCAACATTAGCCCCTAGCACCACATCAATGATGTATTTGGCCGGGTCACATGTGTCAGGGACCCACTTGAAAGAGAATAAATATTCAATCTTGTGAGACAAGGTCCCTAGATTTAGCCCTGCAATTATCCAACTAATAAGATATTTGATCATTGTAAGGTGCCTGAACTGACCTAGAAAGGCAAATCTTTTCATAAGAGAGCTAAACCTTTCTAAGAGATAATAGCTTATCAGATACATCAACAGATAGAATGATTTGTTGAGTCTAACAAAAAACATCTGCTTCTGAGAGGTTAGAAGTAGTGTGGCCATAGTGGAACTTTCTTCTCTAATGTCCAGAGTGTACCGTAATTATTCATGAGCCAGAAACTTTTCTTGGTAAAAATCATCTGCTAAAGAGTTTCAATAATCAGTGCTATGGGTTGGTCCTTTCAAGGAAAAGACAAAAGACAATAAAAAAATTAGACACCAGAATAAGAAATAATTTTCTTTCATAATTCTAAGAGAAAGTCAGATTAGAAGTGTGTGCAAGATTGAAATAAAGAAAATAAGCTTTATTGTTAAAACAAGTGTGAAATTAAATTAAGCTCACTTAAATACTCAAGTGGTCATTTACAAACATTTAAGAGGATAAATGGAAAGTAGAGAAAATAAAACCAAGTTTCATTAGAATTATGGCTGAAGAGATATTTGTTATCACTAACTATTGAAGATTACAATTAATAATAAATGCAAGATACACAAAAAATGGCTCAAAAAATAAGCCACAGGATGTGGCAGACTTAAAAAGTGGATTTTGTTGTTAAAAATGCAGAGAATTTTAAGTGTTGTACTTTGTGTCAGAAAACCAGGCATAGGTAGAGGCATTGGGCAGCTTGGGATGGAGTTGGGCCGAGCCGTCGGGTAAAGCCCACCATAGAATGGGTGCTAACTTGATAATGTAAGACATGGATTGCCCGAGTAAGGACCAGGGTCCAGAGGTAGGGATCATGGAATTCATCATTCCTGTCAAGGTGATATAGAGTACTTCAAACAGTTGAGTGGATGTGGCCTCTGCAGTGGTGGGGGTCTTCATTGGGCGGTTGGGTTGTGGGGTTAAGGGCGGAGTCATGAGAACAAAGTAGGCAGGCAGATAATTGTACTTGTCTTTGAACAATCTTGGCAGCCTTTTGTACCACTTTCCTTCATGTCCTATGTATTCAGTTTCTTTAGTCCTGGCCAAGGAGTCAGCAATGAGGATATTCTTCAAGTTGTACTCCATGTAGGCCGGGTTGGGCGGGTATTTGGTAAAATGCACAGGTCCAAAGGGGGCTCCTGGGGGACAGTATAGTGCCTGAGAAAAATCAGCAGGTTGGTCTCTGGAGGGGGCAGGTGCCTGATGGTCTACTTGGACAGAGTTAAGATGAAAGATCACTAAGACTATGTAAGGTAAGATTTGTTTGAACCAAAGGTTCATAAAACTTTATTATCAAAAATGATGATGTGGTCATCACCATACCGCCGGGGTTTTTATACCATGAGACTTTGCTTCTTTGATTTTTGTAGGGTTCAGGTTTGCAGACAAGGCACTGGCGGGGCATGAATCTTGGCTTGAAGTCTTGAGAGCGGCAGATCCAGGTTGTACCTGCTCTGGCAAATAGAAGTGCCAATGCTTCATTCCGCTGCCACTGTTCACTATGTCACCTGAGTAGTTCAATTGTACTACCCCTTCTGGACGGAAGGCTGGCAGTTGCTGGTGGTCATTGGCAGAGTTAAAAATAGGTTTTGTTTTAACCTTCTTAAGGCAAGCTGCAACCTCTGCATAGGTTTGGATCTTTGGTGGCTCAAGATTGGCATCAATATGGCGACCATTTGGGGAATTGTCCTTGGGAGACTGGTGGGCCTTGAAGTAACTCGTCAACTCGGGTTTGCAATTTAGCAAGTGGGCGGGTTCTGTCCACTTTGTGTGGCTTGAGTAGCCTTTGGAGGGTCAGGGTTTAATTTCAGGGTTTTCAATGTTGATTTTGAAACTCCAGTATTGGCTCTTGACAGGTTGGCAGTAGGTCCTTTCCCAACCTCTGTTAGCCAGGTTACATCTTTTTTGTAGGTATGGGTCTTCATTGGCACCAGTTTGGCAGCAGACTGGCAACTATTCAGTGAATCCTCCATAGTAGGCTGGCGGGTTGCAGAGTAATTTAACAATTTGAGCCTGTGACTTAAAAAATTAGTGGGTCCTGGACTGCCCTGGAGAGGTTGATCCGCTTTCAGAGAACTGGGGTTCAACTCTTGGGTTTTCAATACAAGTATTGAAATGTCATTCATGACACTCTGGAATGAAAACAGCGGTTTTAAGAGCGTCAACAGCTGCTCAGGCAGCCAATAAAAGGTCAAGTGATAAATGACATTGCCTGGTATTGTATTAACATATGCAAAATCAGAAGCAAAAGCAAAAGCAAGAGCAACAATCAAATAAATTGAATTAATATAAAAAGGCAATGTATTTTTAAATTCAATTTTGATTTAACACTAGTCTTTTCATTAGAGTTCTGGGCTTGATCTCTGTCTGGCTTATGATCTGAACTACAGACTATTTCTAAAATCTTGTTGTTGGTTGTTTATCTTAATATTTAAAACTACTGTTTCCAAATAATTAAGGTTGTTAAGGAGAAATTTCTTTACATTGTGATACAAGAAATATAGATAAATAAATAGAGTGTTGCCACTTTTATTTTTCTAGCACCAGCCAACCTGAGATTAGCTGTTTGCAAAAAATCTTCCAAATTTCAAAGTCTCATTAAAAAACGCTTGTAAACCTAAAGCCTGCAACCTTTGGGGACAAAATTTTAATTGTATAAACCCCTGTTATGACAAGAATGACAGTATTATCATTCTGATAATAAATTTTAAATAAACCTTTGGTTCACCCAAATTCTCCCTTATCTAGTTTTAGTATTCTATCATACTAACTTAATCCTTCAGGCATACCGGCCCTCACACTCACACTGACTTATCTGCAGACCCCTCACTTGTGTTATTCTGTCCAATAAGAGCACTTTTTGGCCTTGTACACTTCATCAAGTACCCATCAAACCCAGCCTATTCCAAGTCTAGTCTGAAAAATATACTTTTTTCTGACTACTTGATAAGAACTAGAGCCACAAAACAATTGCTGGAAAAAAGATGATACACTGCATCAGGCTACATTGCAATAAGTATAATTATCTATTTTCATACCTGGTATTAATGATCTCACCTTTAATTTTGTGGCCTAATTGCCTGCAAAAAAATGTGATCAGTGCTGCTGCCACTTTCACCCAGATGTTTGAAGTACTCTATATTACTTTCACATGCTTGATGGATTTCATGATATCAAATTTTGGCCCTTGGTTCTTGCTTGGTTTGTCCTTATTCTATGTTATCAAGTTGGCTCTCATCCTATGATTGGCATTACTCTCTGGTCTTGCAGTTCCTTTGCCTGTATCAAATAGTGCACTTATCAATAATTGATATTCTGACATATAGTATTAGGCACTCCCAAAAAAGTGATTTGCATTATTTCAAATAGTTTGTTGGTGTTATTCAAGATGGGATCACTGGAAGAAATGGGCATAGGTTTGGACATGGAAAAAACCTTTATGTCTAGTTGATAGGCAGAAAAAAAGTTGATTTATTTATAAATAGATGGAGTTTAGTAATATACCAGATGTTTTTACAAATAAATCAGATTAATTTTTTGATGCAGGCCAGAAAGCAACTTGTCAGTATTTTTTCAGTGGTAGTTCTCTGAATTTGGGCTTCAAGTAATAGTTAGTAAAACACACAGGCCCATAAAAATCATCTTGCAGGCAAAAACCTGTGTGCAGTAAGACTGATGGGCCATAATACTTGTGTTGAACTGACATATTACTAATATTGAATATGAAATTAATTAGTTAAACTAATAGTCATATGCTTTATTTAAGAATGATGATAAAGCCTGGTGAAAAATCTGAAAGTTTATATAGTACTCCCTTGTCAGGCTTTAACTCTAATGATTGAAGATCTAAACATTAGAAAATAAAAATTCAGGCAGACAGGCAGGTTACCCAGCTTTAAGGGCAGCAAAATAACACAGGCGCAAGAAAAACATTTATAAGTCAGATTTTTTAGAAAAATTGAGAGATTTTTTGTTCTAGAGTGGTATTTTGTGAGAGCAGTCTGATGGCTAGTGTTCTTTTTGTGTGTGAGGTTTTGATTGGTTATTGGAGCAGATATCAAGCTTATCAGTGTATGGTTTTTCTCATAATGAGGCAAGGTTATAAAATAAAGTGTGTAAAGCACTAGGGCTAAGATTCAAAAGGTATAAAAAGGTAGGGTTAGTCTGTAATATAACTTTACAAAAATCCTGTCAAAAACTTGTACTGAGTCACAAAAAAAGTAATAGAGGTTAAAAATCCTAAACAAAGAAGATAAAACAAAGTATTTAATAAAGATCTATTAGTAACTAAGGAAATATCAATATTGAAATAATCTTCAACAGCAAATTAATATATGTAACTATTAAAAGATTTCTTAATGAAAAATAATGGATACAATAAGCCTAAGGCTTGTTGTTTAACAACTTTCATGTTTTAACAAGAAAAAGGGGGAAAGAGTTTTGAAGTGAGCACTAAACTATAAATTAAAAATTAAAATATCTCAAAATTGTAAAGTTTTAAAATGCAAATTGGTAAAAGATTAAAGAGAAGAAATCACTTAGAATTTTGGCTTAAAGTCTACTCTTTACAAGCTTTAAATTATATATGTGTGTTTTTTCAGTTGTAAAAATGATAGACATAAGGGAAAAAGCCAAGAAAAGAAGCAAATAGAGATATCTGCACAAGGAACCTGGAGAAGAAGGGGAAACAGAAGCATTACATAAACCGCAAGATCAGTGATGTAAAACTGGGGAAGCAGGTGACAACGTAACAGAAGTTGCAAAAGATACAGTAGTTTTTAAACCTGTTGATATAAACATATATTATTCAGTTTAGAACGCATGAACTCAGTCTAAAAAGAAAATAAAAAATCAAGAAATTTATATCAAATTAAAATAGATGTGAATCCACTTTGATTTTGTTTTTTAGACTGAGTTCATGTGTTCTAAACTGAATAATATATGTTTATCTCAACAGGTTTGAAAACTACTGTAATTAGAATTTAAAATCTTCTCATTTAAAATAGAAAATATATAAGCTATTCAAATAACTATGTGAAAGGAGGACAATGACGGCAATTCAAACGTAAATTGACGTAAAAAATGTAAATGACTTTAAAATACTTAAATATTAACTTTCTACTTATAAATCTTAATTATCATAATAATAAAAAACTAATGTAAAAGAGTACAATATAAAAGATATTAAAAAGCCTGCCCTTTGGGGAAGGGCATGACAATCAGGTTAATAATAAGAGCCACTTAACTTCATTTGGCAAGTAAATCTGGTACTCTGTTGGGTAAACTACTGATATTTTTCACAAGGTTCTTCACATTTAGATGCATCTGTGGATTGAATTCTGTGAGATTCTAGCTCAAAAAATGTGAGCAAACAGGTTCCTGGTCTTTAGAGTTGGCAGCTCACAGTCTATTTTGGCCAGGGTTTGAATCCTGTCCTAATTTTGAGTTTTTTAAAGGGATAAAAATGTCATTTTTGATATTATTACTACTAATTAATAACCTTTTTGATGATCTGGGCAACATCATAATACTATATAAGATAGACTTTACCAAAGGCTACAATCAGATATGTATTAAGAAAAAAGACATTTTTAAGACAGCCTTTTGCACCAAGTCTGAGTCTTATAAAAAAATTTGCTCTCAACTTGGGCATGATCATGCTTTTGGCCCTCTGGGCTTGCTAGACTTTATCAAAATGTCCAGCTAGATTGAATAAATTAACTTAGGCATGCCTAATGTGCTGTTTACATTTGCAATCTTCCTGGACAAGGCTTTTGCCTCACACATTAAAAAACATGCCCTGGTCTATCTTGATGACATAATTGTGTACAACAATAACACAAAGACTTAAAAGCTGTATTTGTTATCCTTTCACAGTACAAAAAATTTAAGCTATCTAAGTACTAGTTTTTTGAAAATAGCAACACTTTTTAGGCCATGGTGTATCTAAGAATGATATCAATCCTGGTGCGCAAATGATAAAGTCATTTGCAAGATGTTATTATTCAAGAACAAAAGTGAACTAAGGATTTTTTGGGATAATTGTCTATGTTTGACATTTCATAAACAACTGTGGTGTTGTCATGGATGACATTTCAATAATTGTATTGAAAACCTGAGAATCAAACCCTTGGTCTCACAAAAAGCCTTGTTATAACCAGAATAGATAGGAGCCAGCCAGACTGCCAGTTGGGCCAGACCCTGGACCACCAGAGATATCTTTCCTCAACCAGGAGGAACAAAAACCTGCCAAGTGTCAAGACTGAAGGTTTGAAATCAACATTGAAAACCCCAGAATTGACCCCCAACCCTCCAAAGGCTACTCAAGTCACACAAAATGGATGAAACCCGCCAACTTGCTAAGTTGCAGAGCTGATTTGTCAAATTACTCCAAGACTTGTCAGTCTTTTAAAGACTATTCCCCAAATAGACATCAGATTGCTATTAACCATGTGCCACCAAAGACCCAGACCTATGCTGAAGTTGTAGCTTGCCTAAAGAAGGTTATAACAAGACCTCTTGCTAGTCCTGCCAATGATCACCAGCTAATGCCAGCCTTCGTCCAGAATGAGTAATACAATTTGACTGCTCAGTTGATGTGGTAAACAGTAACGGCGGAACAAAGCATCACCACTTATGTTTATCAGAGCAAGCATAACTAGGATCCATCGCCCGCAAAACCAGAAGCCAAGGACCGAGCCCTGCCAGTGAACTGTCCCCAGACCTGAAGTCCGCAAAAAAGCAAAGAAGCAAAACCACATGGCATAAGAACTCTGGCAATATGGGGATGATACATTGTTGTTTTTGATAATAAAGTTTTATGAACCTTTGGTTCAAACAAATCTTACTTTATCTAGTCTTAGTGATCTTTCATCTTAACTCTGGCCAAGTAGACCATCAGGCAACCGCCTTCTCCAGAGACCAACCTGCTAATTTTCTCAGGCACTATACTGTCTCCCTGGAGCCTCATTTAGACCTGTGCATTTTACTAAATACCCGCCCAACCCTGCCTACTTAGAGACTAGAGAAACCAAATACATAGAATTTTGGGGTTCCTGTCTACCAGTCCTCAAGTGTGTCCTGGATTGTATCCAGGGACCGGCTGAAAGGGGTTGTCATCCTCTAGTAAGGGAAAATGTATCTCAGAAATTTTTATAGGGGATCAAAATGGGCTTTTGTTTACTCTCAGAAGGAAGATTCTCTTAGAAACCTTCTGTTATTTGGTCCAGGGGGTCAAGGAAACAATATGGGTTTGCCAATACTTGGAGTCCTCTAACAATATCTTGGACTCCTTGTACTTGGTCTTTGGCTCCTGCTCCTTGGTCTTGGGCTCTTGTGTTCCTATCTTGGGCTCCTGCGGTCTGTTTCTAGCTCTGGCTTCCTACTCTTGGTTCTTTGCTCCTTTTGTAGCTCTTGTGCCTTTTTAATCCACTTCATCCAGTCCCTGAAGAGTCTCAGATAGCTCTTCCTTTTATAGCCCCTTGTTTCAGACCAAAAATCTCTCTTAGAACTCTGGTTCTTCAAAGCTTAAACTATCCAGTTTTCTCCTTCTATAATATATTAAACTTTAAAACTTACTTCAGCCAATGAAAGTCCTGAATTTTCTGCTTCTGCCCTCATTTTTTAGGCTTTAACTCTTAAGTTAAAGCCCGTAAAACACTGATTAAATAGACTCTGGCTTGCAGCAAATCACACGCCTTGATTCAACGGTTTTGCCAAAAAGATTTCCCCGGATGACTCATTCTTGACCCTGGTTTGAACCCAAAGCTGTCTTGCTCTGGGAAAACAACTGCTCCACGTTTTGAACAGTTTCACTGTAATTCCCTTCACGTTTCCCCGGCAAATCTTGAGCACTTCCACATATGTTTTACTTAGGCAAATTTTGACCCTGTTGTGTTTGGCTCCTGGGGACAACATCCAGGAGGACACAGCAAGAAACCTTTATAACAAAAGATTTGAGGTTTGGAGCTTAATTTCCTGGAAAACAAGATGTAAAAGTCTTTTTGGCAAAAAGGATAGAAAAAAGCTTGAAGATTATTAAAGCCAACACAAATGTGGATAAACTTGTCTTTATTAGGAGGAATAATTCTACTTAAATAGTAGACAAGGGTCAATGATCACTCATTAGGTAGACAGAGTGGCAGAGGGGATCACATTGGGTTGAAATAATACCAGGATTAATCACAGACAGGTACAATAATCCAGAATGGGTGGATATTGTACCAGACCCATTTGCGGAAGGCAAGGAATTCCCAAACTTGAAAGCAAACCCAACCAAATCTTTGCAGCTATCAATATTCAAAGGCCATATCAAAATAGCATTAATTGCACAATTTATAACATCTCCCCCCTCAAGATTAGACACAGGAAGTTGATATTTGCGGAGAAATTTGGAGTGAACGCAGGAAAAAGGACGCCCAGAAGACAGAAGTTTTACGGTATACTCAACACCCTTTTTAAAGGTGACCTCACAGGGCCCAACCCAGAAGAAATCCAGCATATGGGCTCTACCACCTGTACAATTCTGGTAGTAGAGAAGTAGATCACCTATTTGATACTTGGGGAGGGGGGCTCTAGCAGCATTAGATGGGAAGAGCTCCAAAGCCTTGACCTTATAAGCAGTGGAATAGGCTGTTGCTTGGATGTCAATGATACAATTGGTTAAGTCTTTAACATGGGCCTCAGGATTTGCAGACGCATCAAATTTGATCAAGGGGGTCCCAATATTGAGGGGTTGGGGGCTTTATGCCCATACAGCATGGCAAAAGGGGACTGTCCAGTCACTTGGTGTTTACTGAGGCGGTAAGCAAAGAGAGCAGCGAGAAACATATCCCAATTGACAGTGTCAGAAAGCGTGAGCTTCCTCATTATGGACACAAGGGTGAAAATTGCTTGTTTGACAGTTCCATTGATGAGAGGGTTATATGGCACGGAGAACAATTGGTGAGTCCCCATAGCTTTGATAATAGAAGTGATAAGGCAAGCATTAAAGTTGGTACCATTGTCAGAAAGCAGGACTTGAGGGCAACCATGTCAATAGAAAATGTCTTGCAGCAAGAAAGTAGCTGTGGTCTTAGCAGTTATATCTTTTGTAGCTCTGGCTTCAACCCACTTGCTAAAATGATCTACAGTGACCAAGATAAACCACCATCCTGACCTAGACCAAGGGAAAGGCCCAACAGCATCAATACTCCCCGTATGGAAGGCATGTTTTGGAGGGATGAGTTTGAACTGGTGTTGGGGCGGGCAAGGGTGTTAGAGCTGACAGGGATGACAGGAGGTGAGAACATCAGGGATCAGGAGGCACATGTTTTCCCAATAGAAGTTTTTGCACAACCAGTCATGAGTCTTTGCTATGCCCCCATGGCCAGTGTCAATATGTGCTTGGAGGATAATGGCTATCCTCATGCTAGGGCAGACGTAGAGTAGGTAGGCATTGTTAACTTTTTTGAAGAGCTGTCTATCACAAATTACAGAGTTTTTGGATAGAGTCTGTAACGCCAAGCAAATGTCTTCTGGCTCAGTGGTCTAAGAGTCAGGATACCCTATTAACTTGTACAGACAATCAGCATCAGAAGAATGGATAGCTAGGATGGGCATTCTTGACAGGCCATCAGCATTCTGATGTTGGGCCCCAGGACAGTGTATTACAGTGAAATCATACCCTTGTAGACGCAGAGCCCAACGCGCTAGTCAACCTTCAGGTTCCTTTAGCTGTTGCAGCCATTTGAAGAAGGAGTGATCTGTGACCACTGTGAAGTGGGTCCCATAAATGTAGTCCCAAAACTGTTTCACGGCATGCATCACTTCCAAGCATTCCTTCTCAGTGACGCTGTAGTTTTTCTCGTGCTTATTGAGGACCCTTGACAAGTAGGCTACAGGTCAATCCACGCCTTCATTGTCAAGTTGGGCAAGTATGGCACCCACAGCTACTCCACTAGCATCAGTATACAAGATGAACTCTTTATCATAATTAGGATAGACTAAGATAGGAGCCTCTTTGAGCTTGGCCTTCAACGCTTTGAATGCTTGTTGTTGGCTGTCAGTCCATTCAAAGAGGACATTGCAAAGCAACTGGACAAGGGGTTCACTAAGTTCAGCAAAATCAGGTATGAACTGTTGGTAGTAGCCCATCATGCCAAGGAATACTTGAACCTCTCAAAGATTTGTGAGAGTAAGCATCTTGTCAATGGCTTTCACCTTGTTATTCATGGGGCGGATTCCAGTTTGAGTGACCTCATGACCTAAGAATTTAAAATGTTCCTTAAAGAAGGAGCACTTGGAGGGTTTGAGTTTCAATCCAGCTTTGCAAATCTTGATGAAAATAGTCTTGAGATGTTCCAAGTGATTGGTAAAAGTAGCGCTGAATACAGTTTTGTCATCAAGGTACACGAGGACGCAGAAGAGCTTTAGGTCTCGTAGGATAGAGTTCATAGCTCATTGAAATGTGGCAGGGTCATTGCTGAGTCCCTGTGGCATACAAGTGGGTTCAAAAAGACCTTCTGAAGTGATAAGTGCAGTCTTTTCTTGATCTTCAGGAGATAAGTTAACTTGCCAGTATCCAGAAGCTAGATCCATGGCTGAGAAAAACTTGGAACCACCCAGCTGTCTGAGAGCATTGTCAATTCTGGGCAAAGGGTATGAGTCTTTCTTAGTGAGAGAGTTCAGGTAGTGGTAGTTTATTAAAATGTGATGTCTGCCATCCTTCTTTTTGAGAATTAGTAGAAGGGAAGCCCAAGGACTTTGGGAAGAAGCCAGTAACCCAGCGTCCAGAAGTTGTTTGAGTTCTTTAGACACCTGAGCATCTTCCACCCTACTACAGAGGTATGGTTTGGTATGAAAAGGGGGTGCATCCCCAGCATCAATCTGATGGATGACTTCTTTAGCTAGGCCATAGTCCGTAGGTCCAGAGGCAAAGATGTCACTGAACTGATTGAGTAAGTCCAACACATCTTTTTGTTGAACAGGAGACAGTTGGGGAAATCAGCAGCAGTGAACAAAGAGAGAACTTGAGGATTGTCTTCAGGTAGATTGAAATCACTGAAAGTTCCAAAAGGATAGAAGGAGGCCACTTGTTCTGCCCCCAGTATACGACCATGTCCCACAACCTGGTCTTGGGTCACCTGCATGGGTAGGGCCGTCAGGTTGGCAAGCAGTAATTGTACGGGCTTTTTGTGGGTCCAATCTAGAATCCCAGGGCACAGGCTCTGTACGGCTTAGAATTTCAGGTGAGTAAAGTTCTAAGAAGAACTTTTCAGGTAGCTCATAAGAAATATGGGAATTGATCACCACTTGAGAGCCCAGGGGGATAGTGATAGCCGCTGGGGCAAGAAGAGGTACCCCTTTCTCTGCAGGGCAGAAAGGAGGAGGGGTGCACATGTTGGAGGAGTGAGTCTTATACTTGAGAGAGAAGATACCCGTAGGGTACTCAATCACACAAGTTTTAAGACGTTTTCCTGGGAGGCGTGGATGTTCCTCAAAAATCAAAAAAAAACCTCATATTCTAAGAGCAAAAGGTATTCTTCTTGTAAGTTTACAATCCTGTTATATTCTCGGAGGAATTGAGTACCAACCAAGAGGTCATAGCTTTTGTTATCAAGGACTACAGCAGGGGATGCAATGAGAAGTTTTCTGAACCTCATGGGTAGAGCGGAGTAGGCACCAATGGCTTGTGTTTGTGCCATGCCAGCTATGCCATATGACTGCATGTAGTTGAGGTTAGGAGCCAACTTAAGTTTCTTCATTAGTTTTGAAGATACCACGTTGACTGGAGAACCTGTGTCCAAGATGGATTTGATTTTAACCTTTTGGATTTATACTTCCACACAGGTTGTATCTTTCCCAAAGGGGGGCAAGACTGCCAAAACCTCTTGCGCAGCCTCTAGCTCCTTTTCTCATTTGGCTAGCATGCACCGTAACGCAGGAATCTTCTTATATACAGTCTGTAGCGGGAGAGATACAGTTACGTTTTGGAAGAGAGCTTCAGCTAACTTGGCTGCTTCCTTGGAAGAATCAACCAAGAAGGGAGGTCAATGGGCTTGAACTAGGTAAGGGCAAGCCACCATGAACTTAGCTTCACTTGCAGGTACTTGGGAAATGGTGGTGGTCTTCCCAGAGCAAAGTTTGTATGGTACAAGGATGGTTTCTGGGACAGCAAGAACATAATAGCCATAACTATCAGAATCTTCTGGCTCTGAATCACTAGAGAGATTGTGAAATAGACGAAGGATAGTTGGGCCAGAGAAAGAAGTAGTTTCCTCATCAGACAGAGGATCAGGGGGAGACGGGGGAGATTGGTCAGCAGAGAGTGTCTCCGTTTCTAAGCTGACCTCTCTTTTCCCGCCTGTTCCTTGAGATCACAACCTTCCACTCGAGGATTAGTGCAAGTACGTGAGTGGTGCCCAATGTGGTCACAGTTATGGCAGCCTTGCCTCTTAGCCTGTCCACCAGCACCCAGGGTCACTATGTGTGGTGTACAAGAGGTAGTTCCAGCATTACTGGCTTTATTTTCACGTACCACCATACCTCCATGGGTCAAATGCATGTCTTGCAAGAGCGTCTTAATGCTCTTCATGGAGGTGAGCAAAGCCTTGTGTGCCTTAAAGTGTAGGCATAAAAGCTGGTTTACCTTCAAAGCATTTGAACAAGTTGTATATGCTTCCCGAGGAGTTAACTGTCAACTAGTGATTAACTGCTGGCCTTTAATGTAGAAACAATCTGCAAACTCAGCCAGGGTTTCCTTGGGCTTAAAGACAATGTGCATAAATTTATCTTTCTTGACCTCCAAGCTGAGATCTCCTCCAAACTCCTCAATAAGGAGGTGTTTCATGTCCTCCCAAGTGACAATAGACGGGAGCTGGGGATCATGACTTCCTGGCAAGTGGGATGGAGGCAGGTAAGGATGTGTTCCTTCTTGAGTTTGTCAGTAGCCCTATGCATTGCAGTTTCGTAAATGGTCAGAAAAGCAGCAATGGTAGAGGTTTTGGGATCAAATATCTGTTTGAAGGTCGGCTTATAGTTCAGGTCAATAGAGAAGGACAAGGACTGGCTGTTTTCACCAGGATTGAGGACATTGATATGAGGGTTACTTTCAAACTTGGATTCAGCAGCAGGTTGTCTAGCCCAAAGGAGTCGAAGGCTTTTCTCTAGAGTGTCCAAGGTAGAGCTGTTCTGCCCACTAATGTCTCTAGCAGTGGCAGCAGCAGTCCCAAATTTATCAATCTTGATTTGGTGTACTGCCAGGATGCCAGCAATCTCATTGACACGAGTAGCCAGAGAAGTAGCCTGAGCAACCAAGGGGACAGCTTGTCTATTCAGTGTCTCGGTAAAGCAGGAGAGGTTTTGTCCTCTCTTTCCAATGTGTCTTGCCTATTAGCTACACCATTTGTCACTTCTGCAAGTTGATCTAATGCACACGCACAATTGACCCAGGGTTGACCTTCCAGACCAGGGCAACAACCATGATTGTCATGAGCGGGAGTATTAACAACTTTGCCTTCCTCTTCATCTTCAGATTTAGATAAAGAACCCTCAGAATTAGAGAGGCGCTGTCTTAAGTACTTGACTTCACCTTGTAAGGTAGCCATCTGATTAGTTAGAGAGGCAATACAAGAGTCAGGCATTGGTTCAACTGGAGAGGGGTTCTGCATAGAAGCTTGGCGTCAAGTGGTAGCCTTGAGTTTGGAGATTGCCTCCCATACCTTGGTTTCAAAATCAGATGGGGTCTTGACAGGAGGAGCGGGAGGAGTCACCTCAATAGATGCTACCCTGTCATCCACATAATTTTGCATCTGGTATAGAGTGTTGCCTAGAGCAGCCTTATCCAAACTGTATTGATGTTGCAGATGGCGGCCCCAAGTATCAAAATGAGCTTCTATCAATTCAAGTTGTGAGCTGACATGCTCTCTGAATTGATTAAGCTCACTAACCAGAGTCTCAAAATCCTGGTGATGGTTTAGCAGAAAGGCCTCAATTTGCTCACACCAGGCTGCCTGATGTTCATCCAATTTGCATAGTTAATCCTTTATGTATCCAGGGAGAGAAGAACAAAGAGAGTTCAGAGAGGCGGTTAAATACTTCTGTGACACCAACAAGTTGCGCTGGTTGTTAGAAATACACACAAAGAGACTGTAGGACCATTCTTGATAGGCCATGTTTTGAGCATGGTTATTTAAGATGGCAATGGCTACAGCATCTAATAGTTGATTCTGGGATCTTAAGACAAGTTGGTGGTGAACTAGGGCAGGTTGGATGAATTGGTTGACCAACACACCAATTGTATCCATGGATTCCATCAAAGCGGGGGGGGACCAAAGTCCAAAAAAAAGGAGTACAGGTCCTCAGAAGCGTATCCGGGACGGAGGCCAGGGATAGAGTGCATTGCCACAGTGCCAGAATAGAGAGGGGAGCGGGCGGCAGCACGAGCTTGCTTGTAGTTGAGAGAGAAAGCAGGAAGGGGGCCCACATGGGCCCGGGAGACAGAACCAATACCATAGGATTTGAGGGGGCGTCAGTGATGTCTTCTTCCAGAGGGGGACTAGAAACTTTAGGTTGATTGGGTACTTCAGAAACAAAGGAAAAAGGACCAGAGAATGTGCGTGGGAACAGGGTAACCAAGGGGCTTGCAGCCCCTGTAGTGAGCACCATTTTGTCGTGTTCAGCTCCTGGGGACGACATCCAGGAGGACACAGCGGGAAATCTTTATAACAAAAGATTTGAGGTTTGAAGCTAGCCTTGGGTTAGCCTTCAGGGCAAAATTAAGAGCATGTACCTTAATTTCTTGGAAAACAAGATGTAAAAGTCCTTTTGGCAGAAAGGACTGGAAAAAGCTTGAAGATTATAAAAGCCAACGCAAATGTCAATAAACTTGTCTTTATTAGGAGAAATGATTCTACTTAAATAGTAGACAAGAAACGGTGATCACTCATTAGGAAGACAGAGTGGCTGAGGGGGTCATGTTGGGATGAGGTCATACCAGGATCAATCACAGACAGGTATGATAATCCAGAATGGGTGGATATTGAACCAGACCCATTTGCAGAAGGCAAGGAATTCCCGAACTCAAAAGCAAACCCAGCCAAATCTTTGCAGCTATCAATATTCAAAGGTCATATCAAAATAGCATTAATTGCGCAATTTACAACAGACCCCTTGATTTTACAATGTTTCTCCATGTTTTTCTGTGTTTCTCTCAACGTTTTGCAACTTCAAACCTGCTTGCTGCTAGCAATTTTTGACTCTCCTAGTTGTTCTTGGCAAAATTTGCTCTTTAGCCCTTACAGTTTCTCTGTTCTATTTCCAGCTTCTTTCTAGCTCATTTCCTCCTTAATTCTTCTTTCTAAAATAATATATAGCTCTAACAAACTATATATTATTTTTCCTCCTCTTTCTTTTTTATTATATGATATTAACTCCTTTTTTAATCATAATCAGGCAGCAATTAATTATTTTTTTAACTGCTTTTTTTATCTATTTTCCCCTCAAAAGACACTAAAACCAGCTCTTCTAGCCTCTGCATCCAGTCTGGCTAGTTCATCTTCTCAGCTCTTCAGTTCAAACTTCTGGTCCCTTGGCCATCCTGCTTTATGATCAGCTAGTCCTGCATCATAATCTTCTTGTTCTTCAACTTCTCCTCAACCAGTTCCTCAACAAATTCTCACTAGGAACATCCTTTGTTCTTTCTACACACTGAACCCTATTGGTTCCTAAAATTCAATATAAATTAACAGTCCGTCAACTAGCCTTTGCTGTGATCAAACAGTCCCTCCTGCTAGTCTTCTCTGTCAATTTTGTGAACCACATTGGTTCTTTATCTCAGTCCCCATTACCAGAACTTGTAGACCCAGGCATGAGTCTACATTGAACTGATGTTTGACTGGGCCCTCGCAAGTGGCAATCCACTTAGGCCATTCAACCATAGATCAATGTCTATGTGTTGTCTTTACTAGCCCAGGTGATTAAGTCTGGGCTATCAGTTGCAGAGTAATCAGCTCTACTTCCCAGAGGCCTGATCACACCAAGTTTTGCATCTTGCTTCCCCAAGCAAACTGCCTTGGTGACACCTCTGAGAAAATCTATGCCCTCCAATGCTCACTTTGGATTTCCTCAAAGCTCCCATAGGGGCATAAACGAGGACACCCTACCAGTCTGTTAGATAGGATGCTTGCTCACAGACCTCCTGTAAGTGTATTAGGGTACGTAGAGCCCTCAAAGCTCTTTCCCTCCCTGGCAGCCTGTGTTACCCGCCAGGGGTCCAAAACCTACTTCCCCCAGACAGACAAAGTTTCCTGCTTGCTATTTCAGTCTTTACCCTTCCGCAGCCACAGTTTCCTGTGAGGTGAAGCACTATAGCCCAAAGCAGACAATTCCTTCTGCTGGGTGAAGGCAACATCTGCCTCTGGTAGTCCTATATTATCTACCAGCCCGGCCTTACTTACCCTAGTAGACCATGTTACCTACTAAGCTCACCCTACTTACCCCTAGTAGCCCTATGTTACCTACTAGGTTCACCTTCAACAAACAATCAAAAATTTTCTTGGCCAACATTAGCCCCGCCTTCAAACCACCAAACATGTGGATCATCACAAGGATGCAAAGGAAAGTGGTACAAGAGGCCGCCAAGATTGTTCAAAGACAAATACAATTATTTGCCCGCCTACTTTGTCCTCATGACTCCAACCTTAACCCTGCGACCCGACTGCCCAATAGAACCCCCCACTGCCTCTGAGACCACGTTCACTCAACTGTTTGAAGTACTCTACATTACTTTGACAGGAATGATAGACTCTATGGTGCCCAACTCAGGGCCCTGGTCCTTGCTTGGGCAATTTGTATTCAATATTATCAAGTTAGCACCCATCTTATTGTGGACATTACCCACTGGCCCGGCTGTACTCTGTCCCAAGTCAACCAATGCCTCTACCTATGCCTGGCTTTCTGACATTATGAAAATCTTTTAAAAACATGATAACCTGGGCCCCAAGATGTTGTTAACACTTGAGGCAACTTGTTTGCTTTTTTTTGTGATAATCACTTATTACACCCATAAGGCAATTACCTCCCTGATATTCTCATGGATGAAGAACCAACCTGCCAAAGAACCAAAAGACCCTGCATTTGGTGCAGAGCCCCAGAACCCAGCAATGTCACAAGTACAAAATGTGATAGTGAACCAGATCACAACCAAGGTGGACATGCCCCAGATGGGCAAACTCACCTTAGAAAAAGCTTGTCAATCCATGCCAGCCCTCTGCCTTCACTTCCCAGCCAACGCCAACACCTACCCTAGTGACACCTGAAGGTCTTGGGAGTGGCCGCCATGCTGTCAGGAGACACACTAAATTGGTTTAGAAAGACCACCACTGAAGATGTTGAATTCTGCTTTGATTACTCCTGATTTTAAAGTAAACTAATGG
Source organism: Entomophthora muscae (assembly GCA_014839935.2). Taxonomy (NCBI): domain Eukaryota; kingdom Fungi; phylum Entomophthoromycota; class Entomophthoromycetes; order Entomophthorales; family Entomophthoraceae; genus Entomophthora; species Entomophthora muscae. The sequence goes on from QTSX02005180.1 coordinate 29,681, forward strand.
CCACTGGCAACAACCAAGACACCAGATACTATGTGCTGAACTTTCTGTTAGAGATCCAAAAAGGGAACTTCCCCATCTAAGCCTATGTGAATGAGCTTCTTAAACTAAAGACTTGCATCCAAGTTGAGTGTCAGGGATCCAGTCTTGGGCAGCTGGCCCGTTGTTTCCAGGGGTAACTTGGGCCGGGTTTTTTGTGGGCAATGCCCACCACAAGAGGGAAGCTAACTTAAAAAGATAGGAGACAGACTTTTCCACCCAGGACCACGGGCCGGCGGCCAGGATTGTAATGTCAATCACCCCTGTGAGGGTGATGTACACAATCCCAAACAGCTTGCCAGAATGGTCGGTTGGGAGGTCGGGTGAAGAAGCGGGCATAGGTTTTGGGGTCATGGGTGGTTCCATGGGCAGGTTATAAGCAGGGAGATAGTTGAATTTCCCTCTGAACAACTTGGGTGTTGAAAATATCCACTGGTCTTGTCGGTTGTATCTAATTGCAGATTGTATATGGGTCAAAGAATTGAGTTTGAGTATCTTTTCTGGGGTGTATTCCTTGTATTCAGATTTCAGAGGGTAGTTGGTAAAATAGACGGGTTCAAAGGGTACACCAGGAGGACAGAAAACAGCAGGTGGTGGGGCAGACGGGCCAGGAGATCTCAAACTGGATTAGTAGACAGCAAATACAAAATAAGGCAATAGCTGTGTGAGCCAAAATAACATAACCTTTATTTAAAAATGGCAATAAGTTTGAAGCACGGGGTCCTTTGGTCTATATAGTACCCCACCTCCAAACTTAACATTTTCATTGGAGGGCTCATCAGGGCATTGAGAAAGGCAGGGCCAGGGAAACTGGGTGCTTGGGTCCAAAGGCAGCAAAATGGCACTTGGCCCGGGAGTTCTTTCATTGGTCAAGAATCTCAATTTGGCTATCTTATTATCTTGCTTTAGTGTTGTGGTCATGGGACCGGGCTGTGAGCCCGTGCCTCTTTCCTGGGTCAGCTCCTGATTGATTGCTGGTGTAGACTTCAAGTTCATGAAGCTAATAGTTGCCAAATTAGAACTTCTATTAGGCGCTGTGATTAGTCTTTTATTTGGTGCAATAATTTTCTTTATTTGGCTTGTTACACTGCATAGGCTAACATTCTTGGTATCAGCTTGTGGGGGCTCAAACCCAGAAAGGCGCAGGTGGGCAGTCCACAGGCCCGGGGGTTCAGGGTTGGGGTTCAATTCCTGCTCCCGGGCCCGGGTTTCCAGAGAGAAAGAACTGTCAATCCTGATAGCTAAGACCACTAGACATACCAACAGGGCCCTGGCAATCTGTTTCAATGAACTATATTGTAGAACTGCCCCCTTTTCAATTTGTTCAATGTCATTTAGTCATAGAAGATAGGTTTACTAAAATGTCCTACTTTGTCCCTATCACCACCCACTGCACCGCCGCTGAGACAGCTAGACACTTCCATAACCACATCCTGACCCAACACGGCACCCCGGCAGAAATCATCACTGATAGAGGCCCCCAATTCACCTCCAACTACTGGACTCAGGTAATAAAAGACTTAGGAGTAAAGCACTGTGTATCCACTTCCTACCACCCACAGACTGACGGCAAGACTAAACAAGTGAATCAAATACTGGAACAATACCTATCATGCTACGCCAACGCCAACCAAGATAACTGGGCCAAGATGCTACCCATGGCATAGTACGCCTACAACAGCAAAGACCACACATCTACTGAAATGTCCCCCTTTAAAGCCAATTAATGGTTTGACCCATCTTGGGACCCCAGCATTGGCAGTAAAGAGACAAACACGTCAGGGCAAACCTGGATTAAACAGATACACAACACCCAAGAAACCTGTCTTAAGAATATGATCTGAGCTGTCCAAACTTACAAGGCCTTTGCCAACAAAAAGAGGATTCCTGGAAAACCATTGAAGATGGGGGATGAGGTTTACTTGGACTTGCAAAACATTTCTCTGACAGTTTCCTGCTAGAAGTTAGCCCACAGAAGGAGTGGCCTCTACAAGATCACCAAGCTGGTAGGCAAAGTAGCATTCAAACTAGAGCTACCCCCTCATGGAAAATACATAATGTCTTCCACTGTTCACTCCTATTCAAGAAAGAAGAAAACTACCCCACCAGAAACTCAAGACTGACCATCCGTCTATTCAACTAGGGCGCTCTGAAAAATATGAAGTGAAATATATTTATGAAAATTGTACCCACTACAAAACCCCACAGTACTACGTCAAATAAAAGGGATATCTGCCCAAAAAACACCTGGAAACTGTTAAGTAACCTACCCAACGCCCAGCTAGCCATCTAACAATACCTTGAGAAGAAGACTAGGAAGAAAGAGACCCTCAGGAAGGAAGGGGATGATGTCATGAATAACATTTTAATACTTGTATTAAAAACCTGGGAATCAAACCCCGGTCTGAGAAGAAGCCTTGTTACAACCAAGATAGACAGAAGCCTGCCAGACTGCCAGTTGGGCCAGACCCTGGACCGCCAGAGATATCTTTCCCCAACCAGGAGGAACAAAAACCTGCCAACCTGCCAAGTGTCAAGACTGGAGGTTTTAAATCAACATTAGAAACCCCAGAATTGACTCCCAACCCTCCAAAGGCTACTTGAGTCACACAAAATGGATGGAACCCCGCCAACTTGCTAAGTTGCAGAGCTGAGTTGTCAAATTACTCCGAGACTTGTCAGTCTTTTAAAGACTATTCCCCAAATGGACATCAGATTGCTATTAACCATGTGCCACCAAAGACCCAGACCTATGCTGAAGTTGTAGCTTGCCTAAAGAAGGTTATAACAAGACCTCTTGCTAGTCCTGCCAATGATCACCAGCTAATGCCAGCCTTCAGTCCAGAATGGGTAATACAATTTGACTGCTCAGTTGATGTGGTAAACAGTAACGGTGAAACAAAGCATCATCACTTCTGTTTATCAGAGCAAGCATAACTAGGATCCACCACCCGCAAAACCAGAAACCAAGGACCAAGCCCTGCCAGTGAACTGTCCCCAGACCTGAAGTCCGCAAAAAAGCAAAGAAGCAAAACCACATGGCATAAGAACTCTGGCAATATGGGGATGATACATTGTTGTTTTTGATAATAAAGTTTTATGAACCTTTGGTTCAAACAAATCTTACTTTATCTAGTCTTAGTGATCTTTCATCTTAACTCTGGCCAAGTAGACCATCAGGCAACTGCCTCCTCCAGAGACCAACCTGCTGATTTTTCTCAGGCACTATACTGTCTCCCTGGAGCCTCATTTAGACCTGTGCATTTTAATAAATACCCGCCCAACCCCGCCTACTTGGAGACTAGAGAAACCAAATACATAGGATACAAAGGAAAGTGGTACAAGAGGCTGCCAAGATTGTTCAAAGACAAATACAATTATTTGTCCGCCTACTTTGTCCTCATAACTCTGTCCTTAACCTTGCAACTTGACTGCCCAATGAAACCCCCCCACTGCCTCTGAGACCATGTTCACTCAACTGTTTGAAGTACTCTAAATTACTTTGACGGGAATGGTAAACACTATGGTGCCCAACTCAGGGCCCTGGTCCTTGCTTGGGCGTTCTGTATCCTATATTATCAAGTTATCACCCATGCTATGGTGGGCATTATCCACTGGCCCAGCTGTACTCTGTTCCAAGTCAACCAATGCCTCTATCTATGCCTGGCTTCCTGACAGGCGTTCTTACTTCTTGTTGTCAGCCATTACTGACATCAATTCTAAATTTTTATAGGCTCAACAAAAGATCTATGCTTTGAAAACACAAGAAAAAACTTGTATCAGCGCTCATACTACAGTATTTCATATGCATATGGACTATCAGATAGAAGCTGATGTTTCTGATGCCTTTATAAGAAGAGTTCTCTGTATTAAAACTGTTTTGGCAAACATCTACAGATTTTTTTACAAATAATACAAACTAATCAATGAGAAATGCAGATATCTCATTTACAACAAGAATTTACTTGCCATTGTGCACTGGCTTGTCAAATGGTGATGCTACCTTAAAGTCAGAAAAAATTTATGACTCTCATGAATTATAAGCTTCTCATTCACTTCAAGACCCAAATTTTCATGGCCCATATCAGATTCCGGCTGGACTCCCACAGGGGAGGTAAGCTGGGCCTGGAAAACCAAGTACACAATAGGCGCAATTCTGACCAGATAGTTGACTGCAGTAGCTAGGGAACACCAACTTCCAGTATGGGGAACAACCTGGTTGGCCAGCCCCAATACTGTGATATAGACAAAACCCATCTTACTGAAGTTCTGGGCAGGAGTCACAGTTAGTAGGGGGAAATAGGAGGAATCTTCAGCATGGAGGGCAAAATGATCACTCTTGGTGACCAGAAGGGAGCAGATACGTGAGGTTGTGAAGTGTAGTGAAGTTACAAATAAATGCAAACAGAACAGTTATATTGGTGCAAAAGTATATAGTTCTTGCAAGAAAATAAGGAATCCTGAGCATAAAGTTGTTTATTTTTAAGATGTCAACCGTGAGGAGGGCTTCTCCTCCTCACTACTTATACTTACTGATAGTTTTGTGCCACCAGAGAACTGATGGTATTAATTTCAGTTAAACTTATTTTTTGGCTGTGATTTACATACTTATACCTGGGGGTTGATGTGCATTGGTTGGTATAACATGAACCTTGCTTGGGCTGCAGCAAGCCACAATGACACTGCTATTAATAAAACCCGTGAGCAATTGAGCGTCCAATTGTGCAATCAAACAATTGCTCTCCCAATGTCTTGTTTCCCAATAATTAATATGGCCAAAATTGTTAATGGAATCAAAGCCAGGGATTTGAGACTTGTGTGCTTCTCAAATCCCAGGCCATTTGTTAATTGAAGGAGGTTTTCTTGCTCTGTGTTACAAAAGTAACAACTTCAAAGCCCCGGGGGGAATTAAACCTGCTCCTAGCCACCAGGCGGGGCTAGCGGGTGGGAGAGATTTGCCTGCACCTGGATTTTTGCTTTTCAAAGAGAATCCAGATGCAGGAATCATTTCCGCCCTGGTGGTAGCTGAGGGGCCCTCTTTGGGCCCCAAAAGCTATGCCCAGGCCTTGGTGGGTTTAGCTGGGCCTGGGCAGGCTATTTTTAGCTGCCCAGTAAACCCAGATCAAGCCCACCCTCCATTAAGTAATTTGGGGTTCCCAATTGAGGACTCCTTTTTTAATCAAGTTCTTTGGGCTTAAGAGAGCCTGTCAAGCCAGTCCAAAAATGGCAATCAAATTGGGAAAACCCCCAAAACCCCAGAAGCCAAACCTGCCAGAATCAATTACCAACCAAGCCAAGATGGACCATCAAAAAGCCAAATAACTGTTCTTGAAAACACCAAAAATAACCATGAAGTAGCCAACCAAACAGCAGAATCTGAGATGCCAAGCCTTGCCACACAGATAGCATCAGAAGAATGCCTAGAGGCACCTGCATGTGAGTAAGTATATAAATCAGAAGCACTTGAAAAAGTTATGTATTGTCATCCTTACCAAATAAAGTTGTTATGAAACTTTGGTTCACCAATCTGTTTCCATACCTATTTTTAATACTCTTTCATCTGCATACACCCAAGAGTCAGTACCCATCTACTGGGATAGATAGTCAGACTCCTGTTGATAAAACCAAAGCCTTTGACTACTACTGTTCACCCAACGCTCCATTTGACCCTGTGCATTTCACTGAGTATCCTGCCAATCCTGGCCAAAAACCCTGGACATTGGAAGACTTGTAGTGGTACACCTGCCCAAACGCTCCCAAGGAACCCTACCAAATTGTCTGTGACGGCAAAGCAATCACCATCTACCCTTTGATCTTCAACAGGAAGTACAACAATCCTGCTGCTTACTTGGTCCCCATGAAACCACCTCCAACACTCAAACCAACCATTTCAACCCCCCTCACTTCTGATGTCATTGGCCAGAGTAGTCAATTCCTGGGAGTGCTTTACCTGGCGTTCACAGGATTGATTGACTCTGCCTTGCCAGCAGCTGGACCTTGGTCTGTGACTGGGAAGGCCATTTCCTACCTGGTAAAGTTAGGTCTCATCATCTGGTGGGCCATGCCAGTACCTGCTTTGGCTCCTCCCTCACCTGCTGGAGCTCCACGGTGCTCTTGGTATCCTGACACTCTGAGAGACAATTTGTGAGATTTTTCAGGCTGCAGGTAATTTTGCCTCCAAGAAGGCCAGCTGGTTGTCCAGGGCATTCTGGGCCCTGACATTATTCCCTACCATAGTTGAGCTTGCAGAGCACGGCTCTTTATTCCAAGACTTGTATTCCTTCAACAGATTAGCAGTGTTCTCAAGGTTGAATTCTGGTTCCCAAGTATTCTCTTCATTGGGGTACTCCTTTCTTTTGACCAGGAAAAGAGGTTTTTGATATCAGAGTTTGTGTCCTAAGATGGCTTTAACCTCATGTTCTGTAAAGCTTTCTACTTTGATAGGTGGGGAGCTGTTCTTACTCTCTGGTGCAGGAGACAAGGTTTTTTCTTGTTCAATAACAGAGAGCAGTAAAATATGCCGTGTATTTTTCATCTGGGGGCAGTTCTAATTGGTACGCTACAGCACCAATACGTTGTAAGACCTTGTAAGGACCTGTTTGTCTGGGACTCAAGCTAGCACACGGGGCAGTGGTTTTGATGTTCTTTGCACTGAGGTACACAAGGTCTCTTACTTCAATTGGGGGTCAGGGCTTTTTTTCTTGTCAGCAAAGTCCTTGTATACTTTTCCTGTCTTCTCAGGTTCTGAGCACATTCTTCTTGGCACATGTGAATGTTGCTGACCCAATCTTATCCATCTGGGTTGTCTGCTTTCTCTGTGGGAAGGGCGTTTCATGTGAGGTTGAAACCGTAGTTAGCTTTGAAGGGGAACATACCAATGGAGCTGTGGTCTTGGTTGTTGTACGCAAATTGATCCATTGGAAGGTGTGTTACCCAGTTGTTCTGTTCTTAGTTTATGTAGCATTGTAAGTACTGTTTGAGGACCTGGTTTACTCTCTTGGTCTGCCTGTCACTCTGAGAATGATATGCTGTAGACAACAATCTTTTTATTCCCAAGTCCTTTGGGATTTGGGCCCAAAACTTGGAGGTAAATTGGGGGCCTCTGTCTGAGACCACTTCTTGTGAGAGTCTGTGGTCCATGATTACTTGGTTCCAGAATAGGGTGACAGTTTCTTTTGCTGTTACTTTGGTTGTTGTTGAAATGAAGTGAGCCATTTTGGTGAAACAATTGACAATTACGAGGATGGCATTAAATTCTTTTGAATTAGGCAGTTCCACAATGTAGTCCATGGATACTGACTTCTGAGGGTCTTTTGCAATCTGAAGAGGTTGTAGTAATCCTTCTGGTTTTTCTCACTTAGGCTTGGTACATCCACATGTCTTGCAATCACTGAGCTATCATTTGGTCTATGGCTTCATCCTGGGCCGCATGTAGGTTCTTTGGATTTCTTTGAGAGTCTTTGTATGCCCAGGGTGTCCTGACATGGGGGTTTGTAGTATTCCTTCAGTATCTCTAAGTGCAGTGAACCTTCTGGTATGTAGGTGCATCTGTATAGTTGTAGGATGTTTCCATGTAAGGAGTAACCTGTTTGTTAGTATTAACTGTTGATATCTTTCTTTAAGTCTTCCATGATGTAGTGCTGAACTTTGGTCTGAGCTAATTGGATTTATTCTCTTTTACTAGATAGTCCCAGAAATAGGCGCATTGGTTCAATCATATTTGGAGACAGCAAGGATTTAGTGTTGAATTCTTCAATCTCTTTGGCACTAGAAAAAAGGTATACTCTTTGGCTTAGGGCGTCAGGTACAATGTTGATCTTGCCAGGTTTGTAGCTGATTGATAAGTTGTAATCTGCTAGGAATAGGGCCCATCTAGATTGGCGCTGATCCAGTTGTCACGGTTTGAAGAAGTATGTCAGGTTCTTGTGATTGATCATGATTCTCACTGGGTGGTTGGCATCACACAAGTATCTTCTCCGATGTTTCAAGATCTGGATGATAGCAAGCATCTCTTTATTGTAGATGGGGTAGTTCAACTCAGGCGTAGTGAACTTCCTTGAGTAGTAAGCTACAGGGTGCAGCTTACTATCATGCCCCTCCTGAAGCAACACCCCCAATGCAAAGTTAGAGGCATCTGTCTCCACAATGAAGGGTTTATTGTAAACTGACATTGCCAAGATGGGGGTGGAAACAAAGGCGTTCTTTAGTGACTCAAAGGCGGATTTGGCGGTGTCATCCCACACAAAGGGATGTTTCTTGGAGGTAAGGTGGGTCAAGGGCAAGAAGATTGAAGAAAATTTTGGACAAATTTCTGGCAGAAGTTTACCAGGCCCAGAAAACTTCTGACCTTCTTGTGGTTCTTAAGTTCAGGTCATAACGTCACAGCCTCTATTTTGTCAGGTGTCATAGTAAATCCTCCTTTCAGTACATTGTACTCCAAGAACTCTACTTCTTCTTGAAAGAACTTACATTTCTGAAGTTTAACAAAGAGTCTGTGTTTCTTGAAGTGTTGTAGGACAGCTTGAAGGTGTTGGACATGTTCTTCAGGGGTACAGCTGTAAATGAGGATGTCATCTAAGTTAGCTACACAACACTGATCCTTGAGTCCTCCCAAGACCACGTCCATCATAGTTTGAAAGGTGCTGGGTGTGTTGCACAGTCCAAACGGCATAACCAGGTATTTTTAGAGGCTTTGTCTAGTCTTAAAGGCAGTCTTTCATTCATCACCAGGCCTCATCTAGATCTGGTTAAAGGCATTTCTCAAATCAACCTTTGAAAAGATGTTGGCTTCTGAAAGCTGGTCTGAGAGATCTTTGGCATTGGGTACAGAGTATCTGTTTTTTAAAGTGAAGCTGTTTAGGTCTTAATAGTTGACACAAGGACGTAGGTTGCTGCCCTTCTTTTTAATCAACAGTAAAGGGGATAAACAAGGAGATTTGGAGACACGTATATATTCCTTCTTCAACATCTTGTCCAAGTACTCTCTCAGGGCAACTTGTTCCTTCATGTTACAACTTTAGATAGGTTCATGCTTTGGTTGGGTTTCAGGGAGGAGATCAATAGCATGGTCAAACTGACTGTGTTTAGGCAAGACATTGGCTTCCTCTTCTGATATGACAGACTCCCAAGGCTTCAAACATTTGGGATTTCAGCTTTGCAAGATTCCATGATAATGTTGTTTATCTCAGGGGTCTGCTGAGGGTTCAATCAGGGGACCTCTAAGGTTTGGTTCTCATGAGTGACAGTCACCTGGTGGTTCTTATAGTCTAAGTTCAATTAGTGGTCAACCCATCATTCAAAACCTATCACTACATGTTTGGGAAGCTTCTCTGTGACATAAAATCTGGTGGGCAGGAGTCTCTCATTTAACTTCAGGAAGATGGACTCTTTGCATTTGTAGGAAAGGTCTGTTGTCTTGTTGCCCAAGGTTACCAGTCAGAAGTTTCCCTGGATTGGTACACCCTGTAAAATCACTGCCCTCTTTAGCCTCAGACAGGACAGTCTTCACCCGTTGTACAAAGAAATCCTCTCAAAGTCCGGCTAAACCACTCAATTTTCTTGAGGATTTAGCTCACACTGTTGATGAAAGATTTGTTGTTTTATACCCTGTGGAGTCCCCACCCTCTCCTGCCTCTCCCATGAAAGAAACCCTGATTAATTTAGATTGTTTATTAGCCTGGTGTCAACCGTTGTTAAAGAGAATTAGGACTGCCCAATCAAATTGCTTCACATCATTTTCTCTAAGGTCAATTGATCAACAAGGTTCTGAAGGCAATTCTAGCCAATCAGAGGATGATGTGGAAACTAATTCAAAACTTTTCAACTTTTCTGACTCATGTCAGCAAATATTCTTTCCTGGCCAATCAGACTCCATCCAGCTAGTCATGGGATAGCCTGGCAACAGTGGTAAGTTTGACTCCCTGGTGATTAACTCCCTGGTACTTGACAAAGTGTCAAGTACCAGGGAGTTGAGTGCTGCATATACAAATCTATTAGTATTTTTGGCTTAACTGATTTTAAGCTAATCTTTACTAGTAATTTAGGGGTTCAAAACCAAAAAATGAGATTAAATTTACTTGAATTCAACTCTGTTTAATAAATTGGTTAACTAAAAAAGGATTTAAGGGAAAACTTATAAGTAAATTTAATAATAGAAATAAAAAAACTTGTGTTCGACACTCTAAACCAAAAAGTGACCAGTTTGACACTTTTTAAGCCAAATTTTAATTTTATTAATAAAATACATATGCACTTATAAAAAAATTGTTATTTACTATTATATTTTTATTATTAGTGTTTATAGTCATCAATTAGGCTCCCAAGCACACCTATACTGGATTTAGTGGTAAAGTCATTAATCAAATACCCTACTTATTTTACATTATGTCATTTTCAGGTTTGTGGATTAAGTGGTGCCACATAAATTAAGCCCAATTTATTAAGAGATTTTATATGTAATTTATAAAAAAACGGAAACTCAACTCCCCCTCTGTTTGACTCTATCCACTTGTCACACAATTGGTTTCAGATTTAACTAATCAAAGGCTCAGAATTAAGGCTAAATCAATAAGTGACGCACTATGAGCGCCACTGCCCAACACTTTAACTTTGGGATTAGTACAGAGAGCTTCTTAACGTTTTAACCAACACTATGGTAAATGATTCACTCCCAGCCTGCTCCCAGCATAATATTATCACTAATAAACACCTTCCCACTCATTTATTTTTTTAACTTATGTTGTATTTTTTTATTTATGAGCATATGAAACTGCCCTGCTTTTGGGTTAACTTTTGAACCCGTTTTAAATTTAAGCAAGTTTTATATGTAAAAACATAGTAAATTTGATTTTTCTGCTCGACTCTGGCATACTCAACAGTGAGAATTCAGCTTTTTTCAACTGATTGACAGTGCCAAACTTAACACTTTACTATGTTTTGAACTTTTAACTCCCAATGAAAAAATCCACATAATATATATTTGCAATTATAATCTACTACTCTTCCTGCTACTCCCCATATAATTTGTATATACTTTTTTGATTTTTAATTATACTTTTACATTGATTTAGCACTAAGATGTTATGCTGAACCTAACATCTTTGATGCTTCATCATAAATTCACTTATTTGCTATGTTTTAACCTTTATATCTATACTTTGAGTTTCTATTTTGCTTTTATTTACTTTGTTATGTTTTTTTTGATAAATAAAACTTTATTTGCATACTTTTTATTTAACTTTTACTTTGCTTTACCTCTGTTTCATATTTTTCACACTGTTTTATTTACAAAACTAAACTTTTCTTTGAACAAGATCAAGCAAGAACAGCCAGCAGCCCAAGCGCCAAGCCTCCAAGGGCTCCAAAGAAATGGCCTTCACTCCCAAGCATGCCAAGAAGCCTGCAAAGGCAAAGTCTCCAACCCCATCTCCTCCCCCACTCCTTCCTCCTCCACCCTCATCTTTCACATTCCCTTCACCTTCCCCCAAAAATTCCTCCCCAAATAAATCTGATGATAATCTTACCAACCACTTCTTTTACCACTCAGAGGCCAACTCCGAGCCCACCAAGGAGCGACATACCAAGAAGTCAAAGGCTGCCAAGGAGCCCGCCTCTTCTTCTGGTAAGAAAAAGGAGGCTTCCAAGCAGGCCTCAAAGAACCCTTCCCCTCCTCCCCCTGATAGCTCTTCCCCCCTCCCTCATCTGACCCCCAGGATGAGTATGAGGAATATTCCAAGAAGTTCAAAGCTTCTGGTCACGTGGCTTGGGATCCACTGGCCATTCACAATATCTGCAATGTAGACAGAGAGTTCAAAGTCCCCAAGTGCTTCCCCCTGTTACTTTCCAATCATGTCCTTAAAGAGCGGCCCTGGTTACGTTGCAGATAATCACATTTTTAATTGTAATAATCAAAAACAGCAAATCAAAAACAAGCACTTTGTCTGCAAGGATAAGACTTGTGGGGCCCGGTTGAACACCAAGGGCTGGGAGCGAGTAACGTTGGAGAAGGGGTATCACACTTGTGAGCCCCCCAATCATCTAATCACTTGGATGCTGAAGTGGTACCTTGTTCAAGTAATCCCAACACCTCTGCCAACCTCCGTGCTTCAGATCTGGCCATCAAGGCCCTTTAACACCTGCAGCCCAACAATATCAAGTTGGTGCCCACCCAGGAGCAACTGGTTAAGTTCATCAGCAACAAGAGAATTACTGCCAATCCCCCTCCCCCCAAGGCCTCAGATGTTCTCTCTGAGCTCACTCTCATCCACGAGCTCAAGCAGCTTCCAAGTGGGAAGCACTTTCTCATCCATGACAATGGGCCTGGCAGCAAAGACCTCATAATCTGCTGCACCACTCAGCAGAACCTGCTGGATTTAAAAAGGGCTTCAACTTGGCTAGTTGATGGTATCTTTGTCACTTGCCCCCGGATGTTCAAACAGCTCTGGATGATTCATGCCCAGATTGACATCCAGGTGATTTCACTTGCTTTCTTTCTCCCTGGGGCTATTGAGGCCATTTACACACGTGCATTCTCAATACTTTGCAAAGCACTTTCCCTCCTTCCTGACAACAACAAAAATGCCAAGAAGACCTCTCACACCCGCGCAAACTCTCCTGCCACTGACCAGGACCAGGCCACCCTGGACTTGGAGAAAAAGGTAAGGCTGAGAGCTCTGGGGCCTCACATTTGCATCATGGACTTTGAGCCTGCTCAGTTCAATGCATTTGAGCAGCTGTTTAGCAGGGATTTGTAGGGGTGCCACTTCCACTTCTGCCAAGCATTTGCTTGCAATGTGCAGGCCCATGCCAAGCTTAGTAGGTTGAGCCGGAGAAAAAACTTTGGACACCTGCAAATTTGTGTTTGCACAATTTAGTGCCTGGGCTTTTTTAAAGCCAGAGCACACTGTGCAGGGGTTTGAGGTTCTCTCAAAAGATCCTTACATAGTAAAGCACTTGGAGTTCAAGCCTTTTCTTGAGTACTTTGAGCCCCAGTGGATTGGGAAGGTTGTCATGCAGAGCCAAGGCAAGGCCTGCGCCAAGGCCAGTTGGAACGTTTACCGGGCGACCATCAACAGGGAGCTCAAGACCACCTCAGCACTAGAGGCTTGCCACAAACACCTTAAGGCCAACTTTGGGCTCCACCCAAAATTCAATAAGTTCTTCTCCCTCCTGCAGTATGAGCAAGAGAAAACAATCTCCAAGCTCATAGATCTCGCCAACTGTGTCCCCCCATCAAGCCCTCCACAACCCGCTCCACCCTCTTTGCCAAGGCCATCCAGGGTGCAGCCAAGCACAAGTATACTGCCTCTGAGCTTCAGCAGCAGCTTGAGCTTATTGCCACTGCCCTCCTGGAAGGGGCTAAAATGAAAAAGGGAAAGAAGGATGAAGAGAAAAATTGCTTGCTTGCTTGGTTATATGATTTTTACTTTTAACTTTTAACTTTTTAGCTCTAATTTTTACTTTTTAGTTTTGATCATTCAGTTTTTAGTTTCAATTTTTGGTTTTTTGATTTAATTAGATAACACTGATTATTTTATGTATACATGGCAAGTTTGAGATAGATAGTTATAGTTGAAAGTGATTGAAATATCTTAATTTTTGTTAATTTACTAGTAAAACATAAAATATTCACATTTGTACTTAAATGAACTATATCAAATAAATATTAATATTTCTTCATATTTTGTATAACTTTTATTGTTGTGCTTATGTTTATTCTTGGTTCATTGGTATTTTATTTTTTATTGTAATCAAAAATATTTTTATAATAAAGAGTGTAAAGTACATAGTAAAATGAGAAACATTTTCTTATTTCTCCTTATTCACGTTAGTTAAAATACACTTTTATTGCATTTTTGAGCTCTCTATAATCATTTTAGTATAATATAGCTTTATAGTTTAATTTTTTTATATTAAAAGTTTTCAGTACATCAAGCTCTGTTAATTAAAAAGTGTTGATTTCCAGTTGTCAATCAGGGAAAAGGCTGAATTCTTACTTTACTATAGGGTCAAGCACCAGTTAGTAAAACTTACCACAGTTGCCATCTGTGTGGCAGGGTTTGACATCTCAGGTTCTGCTGTTTGATTGGCTTCTTCATGGTCATTTTTGAGGTTTTCAGGAACAGTTGTTTGGCTTTTTGGTGATTCATCTTGGTTTGGCTGGTCATTGGTTCTGGCAGGTTTGGCTTATGGGGTTTTGGGGTTTTTCTCAATTTAGATCACCATTTTTGGACTGGCTTGACAGGCTCTCTTGAGCACAAAGAACTTGATTAAAAAGGGTTCCCCAATTGGGGACCCCAAATTACTTAATGAATGATGGGCTTGAACTGGGTTTACTGGGCAGCTAAAATTAGCCTGCCCAGGCCCAGCTAAACCCACCAAGGCTTGGGCATAGCTTTTGGGGCCCAAAGCGGGCCCCTCAGCTACCACCAGGGCAGGAATGGTTCCTGCACCTGAGATTCGCTTCAAAAAGCAAAAATCCAGGTGCAGGTGAATCTCTCCCGCCTGCTAGCCCCGCCTGGTGGCTAGGAGCGGGTTTGGTTCCCACCTGGGGTTTCAAACTTGTTATTTTTGTAACAACAATGTATCTCAGAAATATGTATAGAGGTCAAAATAGGCTTTTATTCACTCTCAGAAGGAAGATCCCCTTAGAAACCTTCTGGTATATGGCCCAGGAGTCAGGAAAACAATTGATATGTGCCAACACTTGAAGTCCTCCAACAATCTCTTGTACTCCTTGTACTTGGTTTTGGGCTCCTGCACCTTTATCTTGATCTCCAGCTTTCTGTATAGCTTTAGTGGCCTTGGTATTCCACTTAATTCAGTCTCTGAAAAGCCTCAGATTAATCCTCTTTTTATAGCTTCTTGTTTCAGTCCTTATTTCTCTCAGATCTCTGATTTTCCAGGCTTAACCTATCCAGTTTCTTCTGCTCTATAATATATCAAGCCTTTTAGCTTACTTCAGCCAAATAAAAACCAGCTTTTTCTGCTTCATTCTTTCATTTTTAGGATTAAACCCTTCAGTTAAAGCCCTTAAAACAGTGATCAAACAAACTTTGACCTGCAGCCAATCAAATGCCTGGATTGAACTGTTTTGCCAAAACGTTTACCCAAATGACTTGCTCTTAGCCCTAGTTTGAACCCAGCACTGTCTTGCTCTAGATAAACACCTGCTCCGTGTTTTGAACAATTTTGCTGTGATTTGTATCATGTTTCTCTGTGAAAACTCAAGTGCTTCCAACTATGTTTTACTTAGGGGATTTTCAAACCCTAATTTCTTCAACATTTTTCTTAACATTTTGGTCATTTAAAACCACTTGCTGTTTGCTTCTTGCCTCACTTAATCATTTCAGCAAAACTTCAGCCTTTGTCTTCAGAGTTTCTCTGTCCTGTTTCCAGCTACTTTGGCTCCTTCTTACTTAATCAATTCCTTATAAATTTACAGTATATTTTCTTTGAATTATTTCCTGTTTTTTCTTATTTCTTATATGATATTTATCTTAATCTTTTTATCATATATTTTTGGCATATTACTTAACTATTTTCCTGCTTCTTTCTTATTATCAATTTCATTTCCAACAGTCCAATTCCATCATTCAAGCTTCTTCATCTACTTCTGCTGGTCCTTCTAGACCAACTTTCAGTCCTTCAACTAATTCTTTTTCATGATCTTCCAGTCTGTCAGCTAGTCCTGCTTCATAATCTTTCAGTCCTTCACTATGAACTTCTCTATGAACCACCAAGGTTGTATCCTTTACTATGAACCTCCAAGGTTCCATCCTTCTCTGCAGTCCCCATTACTAACACCTCAGTCTCAGGCAATAAGTCTTCTTCAAGTGAGTTAGTGTTTGACTGAGTCCCTATAAGTGACCACCACTATAGGCCAACAACCACAGACAATCCTCATGGCTGTGTAGTTGTTTTTACTCACTCATGTGGTTAGTCCTGAGTTTTCAGTTACAAAGTAACCAACTTTACTTTACAGAGATTTATTTTTTATCAGGTTCTACAGCTGTTTCCCCAAGCAGCTACCCTGATAACGTCTCTAGACATATTCATACCCCTCTGGTGGCTTCAGAACCTCCCCAAAGCCTCCAGAAAAACACAAACAAGGATACTTTACCAGTCTGTTAGGTAAGGGCCACACTTATAGACCTCCTGCAAGTGGCCAAGAGATTGTAAAGCTACCTCAGCTCTTTCCTTCCCTAGTAGTCCTGGTTACCTACTATACTGACTCACTCTTTAGCTCTAGCAGCCACCAGTTACCTACTGGACTGGTACCTTCACTGCCTCTAGTAGTCACCAGTTACCTACTAAACAGGCCTTACTGTCAGGGATCCAACCTGTGGGGGCTTCCTGGGAACTCGCAGGTGGACAGCCTGCGGGCCCAGCAGGAAGGGCCCACCACAAGATTGGTGCTAACTTTACAATATAAGAAAATAATTTGCCCAAGAGAGCCCAAGGTCTGCTTGTGGGTACCATCAAATCTATCAAGCCAGTAAGAGTGATATAGATTACTCTGAATATCTGGGTGGATGTGGATTCATTGGCCACAACAAATTCTTATGGGTGATTGGGCCGCAGGATGAGAGGTGTAGCCATTGGAACCAAATACGCGGGCAGGTAGTTGTACTTGTCGCAGAATAGCAGAGGAGGGGTGGCAACTTTGATGCCCTCTCTGTAAATGGTGGTTGTCTCTCTAGTTCTAGCCTCTGGGTTGTAGATTAGGATTCCCTCTAGGATAAACCCCAAATACACTGGGTTGGGTGGGTATTCAGTGAAATGTACCAGGCCAAAGGGAGCTTCTGGTGGACAATAAAGTTCAGGCAGCTGGTCCGCGGTTTCTTGGGGTTGGTGAGTTTGAGGTGCAAACCCGCGTGAGGTAAACTGAAAATGAAATAGAACTAAAATCAAATATGGAATAACCTGGTTGAACCAAATGTTCATGTCACTTTATTGGAAGAATGGCTTTGGGCAACTACCTGGCAGTCCAGGGTATAAGTATGCCTATCTGCCATGGGTAAACTTTTACAACTTTCTTTGGCCCGGGTGCTGCTGTCTACCAGGTTTTTCCAGTCCTCAGTGGCATCCTTTGCAGGAGCTGATTCAGTGGCTGAATTGAACTGAGAATACTCAAATTTCCTTGTCAGGTAGTGGGATTGGTCATCTCTAGGCGGCCTGTGTTCTATAGGAAGTTTCTTTGTTTCCCCTTCCGTGGTGGCCTGAATTATTTTGGGATCTATGACTTGGCCCACCCGCTGATTGGTTGGGTTAACAGGAACTTTTAGCGTGAGGAGTGTCAATGTAGGTGGTTTTGGTTCATCAAGCTTTAGGAGATTTCCCAAAGTCAAATCCTGCTCTGGTTTGAGCCCAAAAATCTGCGGGCAGCTGGGCAGCTGGTCCTGCAGGCTGGAGGCCAGCAGGGTATCAGGGTTCAAATCCCGTAGTGGAGGTGTTCCTATGAGCATGGTCAACAGGAGTTTGTCACTTGGGACACTTACCTTCCATAGTAGCCCATATTACCTACTAGGCCCCTACCTGTTGAAAGCCACTAGACTTTCTCTTGGCCAACATCAGCCCTTTCTGCAAACCTGCCCAACATGTGGACCGTCACAGTATACTAGGACAAATCTCTCATCAATTGTGTGCGCCAAATCACCCAGTGAACTTAGGGGTTGGACCAGAATCTGGTTGGATTTCTTAGTTCTTTGAGAGAAATGTCACTATCTAGCACTAAAGGGGGAGTAACTTTACAGGACCCCTGCCTTACTCCTGTTATGGCTGTTGGTTTATTCTAATTGTTATTAATTACTTTAGTAAGTGGGCTGAGGCTCAAGCCACTAAAGACTTCTTGGCCAATACTACAGCTCAATTCCTGTTACAAGATGTGTTTTATTGACATGGATGCCCCCAAGTCTTGCTCTTGGACAATGGAATAAATTTTAATGCTAGGCTCATTATGTCTATTGTTAAGGCCATGGGTACTCATTAATTCTTCTCTGTCTAATATAACCCTACCACAAATGGGATAATATAGAGAGCTAACTCTACTCTGGTGTCAATTATGCGCAAGTTAACACATTCTGATGCGTCCAATTAAGATCAGTACATTTTCTGCTAAATTGTCTGCTATCACTTAAACGAGCACTGTACCACTAGCTTTTCTCCCTCTTTTCTATGCTCTATGATAGAGATGCCACCCCACCTCAATATTGGGCCATGTTTTGGTGGAACAAAATGAGTATCTGACCCTGAGAATGCCGTGAGAGATTTGGTCAACCAAGTTATTGACATACAAGCCACAGCCTATTCTACTGCCTATAAGACAAAAATCCTATAGCTATTTCCTTTAAATGCCTTCTGCTCTTCTGTCTCTGAATTTTAATTAGAAAATCAAGTCTTATATTATCAGAATTGTGTTAACAGTTGCGCTCGCAAACTAGACTTTCTATGAATCAATCTCATCACAGTAATCTTCAAGTGTGGTTCTGAGTATATCATTAAAATGAACTCTTTGGGGTGTCTCTTTGCCAGAGTCTATTCCAAGTTCCTTTGAGCTCACTTCTCTCATGTGTCTAATCTTGAGGAGGGATCTGTTGTAAACCCAAATTTGAAGGTACTATCAATTGGATGTACAGATAGTTTGGTTTATTATGATAGTTGTAAAATTGAGGGTTTTTGCTTTTGCATCAAGATGTTCAGTTTACCTAAGTATGAATTGAGATCAATTAGTGATTTGGCTGTGCCTCTACCAGCAGTATATCACATTGGTCTCTTCAATAATAATATTTCAATCAAATCTTTTAGTATTTAAGAGAATTTCCCCTTTTTAAATAAAACTAAGTTTATCTATATTCTAGTTTTACATTTCTCTTTAAGCTTTAAGTGCCCTCTTTCTACCGTTTAGGAAGATTCATATCTACATTATCCCAACAAAGGGCAAAAAATAATATGCTTTACTTTGTTGCAATGTACAGGCTGCTAACTCCTGCTTAGTTTGAACTGCAAGTCTTTTGTCATAAAGACTTCCTGTTAAGTTCTCTTCTATTTCAACATAAGCAGAGCACAATTTGACAATTTTCTAGGATTGGGTAGGCTGCAGGCCAGGCAGGCAAAGCCTGTCATAGAATTAGTGCTAACTTAAATAGGTAGGTTTTACAAAAATAAAAATCTTGATCCCCATGCAGAAATCAAACCTGCATTCAGCCGCTAGGCAGGAAGTGTAAGTGGTGGGAATTTGGCTGGGCCTTGGCAGGCTAATTTTAGCTGCCCAGGGCTCCCAGTTCAAGCCCATCCTCTATTTAGTAATTTGGGATTCCCAATTGGGAACCTCTTTTTTAATCAAGATGTACAAGCTCAAGAATGCTTGTCAGCCCAGTCCAAGTTTAGTAACCAAATTGAATATGCTTTCATGACACCTGCAACCAGTTCTGCCACAGCCAATGGCCAGCCAAGCAAAGATAGGTCACTAGCAGGCCAAACAGCTGTTTCTAAAGACCTTAAAAATAACAACAAGCCAGCCAACAGACAACAGAATTCAAGATGCCCAAACATGCCACCCAGATAGCTCAGGAAGATTAGCCCATGTCAGGGATTCAAGCTTGGGTAGCCAGCTTGCCATTTTCAGGGATCACGTGGGCTACAGGTTTTGCAGGAAGAGCCCATCACAAGATTGAAGCTAACTTAAAGAGGTATGAAAAAGACTTTCTCACCCAGGACTACAGGCTGGCAGCCGGAATTATAGTGTCTATCATCCCAGAGAGAGTGATATACACAATTCTGAACAGCTTATTTGTGTGATCCAAGAAAAGTTCAGGTGCGGACGCAGGCATTGGCTTTGGAGTAATTAGAAGGTTTCATATCCAGTTTGTTGCAACCAATTTTCCAGACTTGTCTGCCAACATATCTTATGATGCACAGGGGGGCTCTTGATGAATTGCCCCTTGACGTATCTAATGACATGGACCAATCTGATGGCAACATCAAATTGCGGGCACTTTCTCCTAATTAGGAGTACTACCAATTTGACCTACTAATCCCCACACAAGTTATTCCTTGACTTCAAACCTTACATAAAACACGCCACTGATGCCACCCCCTGTAGCCTTGTGGCTTTTCCCATATAGTATATTAACCACAATATTCTACAATAAGCAATACCTTATTCTATTCATTCTCATCCTTTCTATTGGACTGTTGTCTTTCCCAATCAAATACTGAACCCTAATTGGTTCAGTTGCAACAAATTGATATGCAGACAGCAAGTTGTACTTGTTTTTTAATAGTCAGGGCTTGGTGTAATGTCAAGGGCCTTGTCTGTTGTATCCTACTTGCAAATTTAACCAGGCCAGGGGATCCTGTTCAAGTATATTCTCAAGGGTAAATTCCTTGTATTTGGGCTTCAAAGAGTATTCTGTAAAGTGAATGAGACCAAAGAGAGCACTGAGGGAACAATAAATTGCGGGTGGAGGAGCAAAAGATCTTGAGCTGAACTGATAAATGGCAAAAATAAAATAGGGTAATAATTGAGAAAAACATTGTCTCAACCTTTTATTTAAAAATGGTGATATAGTCTTAGTGCTGAGTCTCTGGGTATATATAATACCCTGCCACCAAACTTACATTTTTTATTTGGGGTTTACCATAAGATTGGAAATCTGAGGTTGGGTGGCCAGGACGCCTAGATCTAGGAGCAGCAAAATGCCACTGCTGCTAGAGGCCTGCTCATTGGTTGAAATCTCAGAAAGGTTAGCTCGGCCCTTTTATTCTTGAGCCACAGTCATGAGAGCGGGCCTTAAGCCTGTGTTTTCCTCTGATAGTGGGTCTTTATTGGCTACTTGCATAGACTTCATGCTTATAAAGTTAACAGTAGAAATTTATCTGCCTTCATTAGGCAAGTTGCTGGGCCCTTTCTTGGGTGTTGTAGCTCTTAAGTTTTTGCTGGTGTTCTCATTTTGGGAATTAGGCTCAGCCTCAGCTTAAGAGGGCTCAATCCCAGAAAAACGCGGATGGTCAGGGCTGGCAGCCTGCGGGTGGTCAGGTTCAGAGTTTGAATCTTGCTCTTGGCCCTGGGTTTTGAGAGAAAAGAAAATTGTAAATTCTGATGGCCCAGAGGAATCTACAGGTGAGTAACTATATAAGCCAAGAGCCCCTGTGAGGATCTGTATTGTCCTTTTTACACAATAAAATTTGTTATGAACCTTTGATTCACCAATCTATTTCCATACATATTTCTGATACTCTTTCATTTGCAATTGCCCAGATACAAAAACTCACCCTCAAGAGTTGAACATCAAGCCCCAGCTGAAGACTCAGAAGCACCTGATTACTACAGTCCTCCTGACGCTCTGTTTGGTCATGTAAACTTCACTGAGTATCCCTCAAACCCTGATAAAAAACCTGGACTTTGAAAGACTTGCAGTGGTTCACCCACCCAGATGCTCCCAAATACCTCTATCACATTGTCTGTGATGACAAGGAAATCATTATATACCTCCTGATATTCAACAGAAAATACAACAACACTTCTGCCTATCTGGTTTTAATATAACCACCCTTAACACCCAAACCAACCAACCCAACCCACCTAATTTTGACACTACTGGCTAGAGTAGTCAATTTCTGGGAGTGCTAAACCTGGCACTCACTTGACTGATTGACTCTGCTTTTCCAGCAGCTGGACCTTGTACTGTCGCTGGGAATGCCCTTTCCTATCTGATATAGTTAGTTTATATCATTTGGTGAGCCATGCCCTTACCTACCTTGGCCCCTCCTTTATCTGAAGGGGCAGAGCGGTACACTTGGTATGCTGACAGTAGGACATTAATTTGCTCTACCCAGGACCACAGGTTGGCGGTTAGGATGATAGTGTCAATCACCCTTGTGAGGATGATATAAAACAATTCCAATCATCTTGTTGAAATTGTCTAAAGAAAGCTCAGAAGCAAATGTGGTAATCAGTTTGGGAATAAAAGATGGTTCTATGTCCAGTTGGTAAGCAGGGAAAAAGTTATACTTATCTTTAAATAGTTGGGGTTCAGTAATAAACCAAGGGCTCTTTCTGTTAAATCTGATCAACTCTTTAGTTCAGGCCAAGCAATTGTGAGCTAGTGTACTGTCAGAAGTATATGTTCATATTCAGGTTTAAAAGAATACTTCATGAACTAGACAGAACCAAAGGGAGCACCTGAGAAACAAAAACTTGTGGGTGGCGGGGCAAGTGAGCCAGAAGAACTGGAGTGGAATTGGCAGATAACTAAGATAAAATATGGCAATATTTGGGAAACCAATATCAATAACATTTATTTAAAAATGACAATATAGTCTGGTGCAGGGTCTAATGATTTATATAGCACTTCACTACCAGAATTAAATCTTAATTGGCGGGGTTCAGTTGGTTGAAAATGAGAATTTGGACTAGCAGGATGCCTGGGTTTTGGGGCAGCAAAGGGGCACTAGCGGGAAAAGAACGTTCATTGGCTGAATCTTCTGGAAGAATAATACAACCCTTCTGTTCATGAGAGATATTCTTGAGATAGCTTTCTGGCTCATGTTTTCTTCAGGTGTGGGATTCTGATTAGTCACCAAAATAGACACCAGGCTCATCAAACCAATAGTGATAGCTTTCTTGCCTCTATTAGGCAACTCATTATGTCCTTTGCTAGGCATCATTGTTGTAATGTCAGTGCTAGTAGCCCTATCTTCAAGAGCATTTGCGGTTCAGATCAGAGAGGATTTGATCCTGACAGCTACGATCAGATAAGATAGTTTGTTAAAATATCAGGTTTGACTTAACCCTGATTTTACAAGTCTTTTCAAAGTTGATAAAAAGCTGAATTGAATGAAAAACAGCTTATTTTAAAAGCAGTATCAATTGTCATGTATCATTAATCAACCAAAAAATGAGGTAGAAGAATCTCTTGCAAAAAAATTCAATTTAAAAAGGCATATATATTACTTTTGCTTTATGATAATAATAATGTAAAACTTCAATTTTCATTGGTTATCAAACTATAGTAATCTTTTAAAGCTATTACATTTACCAAACATGAAAATTTTGTATTTGTTTTATTCTTGGCTCTGAGTTTATATTATAAAAAAAGGATTGTAAAATAAGATACTTACATCAACATATGAAAGACTAAAGCATACCAACAATTTAAGTATAAAATTGTTATCATTATTTGAAGGAATTGGTAAATTGAAGAGTAACTAGTGGTCTGTTCTGTTAATAGTGTTGCAACATCTTCAATTACTCCCTCTCAGGAAAGTAACTCCCCGAGTAACTCCCTGAATGGTTCCCTGAATAATCATTAAGTCGGCGACACTCTTATCATTCGCCAATCTAGTATGGGAATCAAACATTTCAAGTCCTAAGCGGAACACTACTTGGACAAGCCTCATGACTGCCATGACATACATGGACAACAACATATGGCTTATAATGATACTATATAATACTCTAAACTCATACCCAACAAATTATCTTTATCTTTATCTTTTACCCTTTATCTTGTTTATTATACTTCTCAGAAGTATATACTTGACAATACCAAGTCCAAGAAATACATTTTTGACTTTTGCTTTTAACTAAAATGAGGACAGGTGATTGAGTGGCAGCATATCAGCAGATTCTTTCTACAAAGCAAAATATAAGAAGATATATAGCCCACATGAAAAAAATCGAGTTAAAATTCTGAGGCATTACTCTCGGATATGTTTTTGTAAACCCGATAAGACTTAGAAAAAAGTCTAATTTTTTGATATGATTAAACAGTAGATAGTAGTGTGTTAAAACAGCAAAAGTAATTGGCAAAAATAACTTATATTGGGTTTTTTATAAAAGCCCCTTTATATATATTCGATGCTCTAGAAAATTCTAGACTTTCTAAAATTATGGAAGACATAATTTTTGAATAAAGTGGTTGATTATTAAAGGTCGTTATTAAAATAAGAAAATGTGGATTTGAAAGAGTTGGTGTAAATTTTGGGTGTACGTTTTACGTTCTCTTGGGTTTCAAGCATTCCGCAAATAAATACAAATCCATTAATTTTTTAGTTATTTTAAAAAAGTCAAATTAAGAAAGTCTAAGAAACGTTGAAAGTCCAAAATAGTCGTGAAAGTTTAATTTAAACCACATATCCCTTGAAGAGATTTGGACTTGAACTAGTCTTTGTGATGTTTGTCGAGAAAAATGAGCAATTGAAAGTCAAATAATTGGATTTGAGAAATAACGCGTTGTTGTGGGGCAGCCTTTTATTTTTTAAAAAAAAGCATGCAATATTTTAGCCTAAGGTTTTCTTCTAATCTAAAAATAAAAATATTGACCTCTATGTTTTTAATTTTTGTTTGCCTTCTAAGCTTTGATTTTATGTATCAAAAAGCACAATAAACGTAAAGAAACCGATATTTTTTATCGAGGAAACTGTCAGAGATAGATTTCCATTATTTTCTATTGGGATAAAAGAGTAAATTAATCATTCAAAAATTCGAACAATTTGATAGACTTTGGATGAGTTGACTTTTTAAAATAAAGATTATAAATCTGGTTAAAAATAAAAAAACCAATCAAATTAAATTAAAATACAATACAATTTACTACCTAGCAAAATCGAGTCAATGAATTCAAAAGTGTCCCTTATTGATTTACAATCGAATTTATGTTTAGCAAAAGAAAAGTAATGGTCAGTATGACTTCTTGCTTTATCTAATATTTTTAATTATAGCAGTATTTTAATTTTACTTCATCAAGTAATTCTTATTTGTTGATTAAAATCTAAAGTTTTTACTTATAAGTTAAAGTTTTAAACTCGATAATAGATAAATAAATAAATATTTATGGATAATAAGGTAGATGTAAAAAGAAACAAACTAACTTAATCAAAGAAGAGGAAAAATATTTTATTTCTTTAAAAAAATTAATCTGATATGGATACTTAGAATATCATGAATTGGTTAATCAAATTGGAATTTTTGGGTTAAGCCAATTTTAGGCATAATTTTTCCAGTCGTAATTTTCGAATATAATCCCCATAATGAAATCGAACAATATGATAAAAAGGAAAATACAAGACAATGATACTAGATGGGAATAAATAAAACTCATCAGATGTCTTAAATGAAAATCCGCTTGATAAAATAAATTTTGTTGATTTATTAATGCAATATTGGACTTTAAGTTCTACATATTTTTAAAATTAATTAGGGGTCAATAAAAGATATTAATTGTCTAAAAACCATCTAATCAATTGTGTTTACAATATAATATTTATAAAAAGTGGGAATTTAAGTCTTTAATATTTAGTTGGAAGCGGTTTTAATCTGTAAAAGAATATTTTGGTCATATTCCAGTCTATGATTTTTAGAACTTTTTCGGAAAACATTATCATGCAATTTTTTATCATGATCGAATTCTCAGCAAGTGCAAAATAAAGTCTAGTTTTCCTATTTTCCTTTCATTATACTTTTTTAAATATATAATATTCAAAATTATATAATATGAGGTATTATAGACATCTTAATGAAATCACTACTAAATTGACCTTTTCAATAAAATCGCTTCGAAATAATATTATTCTAAAATTACATAAAAGAACTAATTTATAAAAGTATCCATAAAAAATGATATTTAATTTTTTTAAAAAATAACCTTATTAGACACTTTGAAAATTCAGAATTAGTAAACATCATGTTTTTGCTTTTATGAACAAAAAGCCTGATGTGGAAAAAAATCCAATAAAAATTTAATTATAATTTTTAATACACGTTCTTTTACAAATACATGATCTAGACAAAAACTCATTCTTGCCCTTCTCTGATATTTATTTTATTTTTTGTCTTCTTTATATCAATTGATTCTAGAAAGTATAATCAAATAAGAACTAAGATAAGCTTTAAGGACTAAGAGGTGTTATTAGAATTTTTTTATTTATACTTTTAAATTAAACTAACTTAGGTTAGCTTGTGGGTTTATAATAAAAAATTATAAAAAAATTAAAAATTATAAAAATATTTAAGAAATTACCATCATTTTAAAAAGAGAAATAAACATTCAATATATACCATTAAATATAAAAGTTGAAATCTTAGAGAATGAGGTAAAACTTAAGCAATTTAAAAATTTAAAATCGGTAAAATAGGGTAGCTTTTTAAACATTTTTTAAAAAACCAAAAAATAAAAAATAGAAACGATATCGTTGAAAGACCTATTGTCCAATCCCATCATTTTTTGTGTATAGACTTACTATATAAAATAAATGAAATATTTCAATACTTTTTATGATTTAATAAACTTCATATAGAAAAACGAAATACATTAGGTTTATAGGAATTTCTTTAAAAAAATAATATATATAAATTAGATTGTCTTTTATAAAAAAATATTATCTGAATATAGGAGACATCAATCTTATAAAAAAACTTATGATAAAGCATCATCACAGATTGATAATTGACTAATCACATTGATATTTAAAGTATTTCGTACTTTTTACTTTACAAAGTTTCATAGATGACAATAGCCTTTATGTTTCATGGACCAATGTCAATTTAGTTTTAATTTTTATTTTCAATTTTTAATTTTTTTAAAATATTAAAATTCTTTCAATTTAGATTTTTAGAATATAAGATAGATATTTAAAACAATGTAATAACTTTTCCTTTATGTTTTAACAAAAGATTTCCCTTTGATTTATCAAAGCTTAAGAGACTGTTTATTTGAAATAGTTATTTTTTCATTTTTCGATTATATTTTTACTTTCAAATTATGTTTTTGATATTAAACTTAAAATTTCTTATTTTTAATTCTACTTAGGATATGTAAGATTTGACTGTAAACATTAAGTTTTATTTGGATAGTCTTATTTTAGCCTTTTAGGATAAATATTAGACTGAAGTCTAATTTTTTATAAGATTAATAAATTTTACAAAAAAAAACAAATTTTTTCACCAAAAAAGTTCATCATCTAAAACCTAATTTAAACAATTTAAATATGTTTAGTCGAAACTACCTGAATTTAGGAGATATTAATTTGTTTAACAGGATTATTTGTTTATTTTTAGGTCAAAAACCGATATAACTCTTTTTTACTTTTTTTCCGTTTTCAGCTTTAATAAGACTTCATAAACTAATTATCTTAATAAAAATATTTATATTCTACATAGTATTTAAGAAAAATTTCTAACTAATGAAAAACCAAACAATCGTTTAATTATTAATATTCTACAAAAGATTCCATTATAAAAGACTCACTCTTTACAATGCGAAACTTTATTTTGAAACTTAATATTATTAGAGTATATAATATGAATAGTGGGCTTTTCTATTTCTAGTATAATAAATATTAGTTTTACATCTAAAACACTGTAATTCACTGAATTTACCTTTGCTTTCATATCATGTAAAAATCTAAAGAAGCTAACAAATACTTTGTTAGAATCATTAATAAATCTCAACTAAATGTATTATGTAATGATTGTGTAATTATATAAAAAATTCGATAGAATTAACCGCGTCTACTCCGTTCCAATAAAAATAAATTCAACACCCACAATGATAAAAGAGTAAATCTTTGGAAGAAAATTATGTTTTTGATTGTAGATTTATTTGTAAAGTACAAGCAAAATTAAATATCTTAAACAATAATAAAAAATTACATACAATTTGTAAAACCAATTTATACATTCCCATTTTTCCCCCAAAAAAGAGTTTTAAAGATCAATAATCATATCTAAAAAGGAACGAATTTTTATATAATTAAAACCTCTTAATATAAACCATGGAAGATCCAAGTTTATCATTATCATATAGAAATAGCTATTCAGATCCATTTTTTAAAAATAGAAACATAAGATATTTATTTTCCCCTTTATTTTTTTGAAGATTAAAAAAATACATTCATTTTCATGACCTACTAACCATAATTTTATAAAATGATGTTTTAAAAATTTTGGTCGTATAACTTTAGCAAGCTTCTAAATATTCTAAATTAGAAATTATAAACATATATCACTTGAAATTGTTTCTTTACCCAACAATACTTATTTTATTTAAAACAAACTAGGCAATTTTAAGATAAAAAATATCAAAGACACGAATTTAGTTAGATTCAAATAAATTTCTTTTTCGCCTTAAAATCTGGAGAATTTAAATTATATCGTATAACAGAGTATGATATGTACACTTTAAAAATAATAGGTTACTGATATCAAAAAAGCTCATTAAAATCTCTTCCTTACTTTTATAAATCTATTTTTGATAAATTTACTTATCTTGCTGTATAATAAAAATTCTAAAATGTCCTCCTTTTCAATATATTCATTAAAATTATAAGAAATCTAAAAATGCTTTATAGTTTTTTAAAAAAAACGCTTTGATATTCTTATCCCTTACACACTATTTTTAAAAATTGAATTTAAGAAAATCTTATAGACATCTAAAGATTATTTTTTCAACTTAAACCTTTACTAGATTCTAAAAGATTAGATATTTTCATTTAGTTTGTTGGCATTAAAATTTTATCAATAGGTTTTTTATTCCAATTACAGAAGTCAAACATCACTTTTTTTTTTATTTTTAGTTTAAAGCAAAAGATTTTTAATAAACTGGTAGTTTATCATTATATAAAAATACACAGGAAAATTTCGAGTAAATTAGCTAAAATAAAAAATATTTATTTAAATACTCTTTATTTTTTTCAGAATAATTATCCTTCAAATCCACTACTATTTTTTACACAATTGGTTAAAAAGACTAAGAAAAAACATATGAAAGGTTCTCTATTGAAAAATTGAAAAATTATAATATTTCATAATTATTTTAATCAATTAAACATTTTATCAACTAAAAAAATAATAAAAACAATACATAAACTATATATTTTTATAGATCAAATATCATAATTTTTCTTCTATGTTTAAACATGAGTCTGGAGCGTGCGTAGAGAACTTTAAGAAATACAATATAATTTCCATCTGATTAAACACAGGCTATATAGGCTTTTTATTTTAGACAATAAAAATGCATAACAAACTCTGTACGGTGATTACATAGTTTTCGGATTTGTTATTCGATATTTTTTATATCTAAATAAGGTTCAAATTCTCGAAAAATTAAAGTCAAAAGAAAGATTTTTTAATTTTTTAATTTTACAATATCTTTAATTAGCTTAAATCGTGCTGAATAAAATAACATGGATGTTTTTTTAAAAGTAATGCTTTCTTTTGCTATCCAAGGGTAATCTTTTGTACAATTAACAGTTTCTTGTAGGAGTAATTATTTAGAAATTAATTATTACCTGGATAAGGAGAGATTAACTTTTAGAAAATTTAAAATAATGATATTATTTTTTTCGCTATTTTATTTAATTGAATTTTTATTAACTTTAATAGTTTCTAAAACAAAATAAACTTTTAAACACTTTTTCTATCAAAACATGTTTATTAGATAAATTAGACTAGTTAAAGATCTAACCTTATCTATCTTTAATTTTTTGATTATTTAAAAAATTAAATATATCATGTATAAAAAAATTATTAAAAAAATTCACTATTAGCTGAAAATGAGAATGAAAAATAAATCTAAAATACAATTATTTTGAAGACTTCAATAGTGTAATTGAAGAAAATTCTTTTTGCTTCTGTCTGTATGTAAAAAAATAACTTTATCGTACTGGCCAGCTTTCCATAATTTGATTAAGATAGATTAATCCACCTGAACCATAAACAATACATTGTTTCTTTTTTTATGCTCACAGGTAGAAAATTAATATGTACTTACTAGCGATAATAGTTAATTTTCTCTATTTAATGGCAATGTCATTCTTATATAAACCGACGCCAATTTGTTCTAAATTAATAGTCGTTTGTATTTATAATAAAATTCAATAAAAAGTATATTCCCATTTTAATTTATTATAAATTATTATGATTAATTTTTATTTTCTTAATAAAAATGATTAAATATTAATACTCATTACAAAAACATAATTGAATTGGTTATTAGTCTTTTCTTTTATTTATAAATTCTTTCGTTATGATAAAAAAGTAAATTACCTTGTATAATTAAAATAAAAAAGTTTACTAATTAAACAATTAAAAATCTATAGAAAAGTCTATATTTGTGTTTACTGAAAACTATTAAAATAAAGCTCTTCTACTATTTATAACTGGAAAAATTGAATATATATTGTATTTTTGAAGTTTTCTCCCTGTATTTTCCAGTTTTTTTCCCATTTCAGACTTATTAACCAGTTTTGGTTTTGAATTTATATACTATAAGTAGACTTTTATTTTACAAGACTACATTTTACTTTTTAAATCTAGCCTGAGTAATTCTCAAAATTTTAAAATGATTTATAAAACTTAGATTTGGTAAAAGCGATATTTTTTATAATCTAATTCAGTGGTTATTAAAGATACATTTTTATTATTTTTTATTTTTAAAATGTAAGGGTTAGATTTTTTACAAGCCAGTCTGGTCCAATCTTAATAAGCATTTTTGTCTTAAAAATCTTATACCTGAATATAATATTCTTAAGCCTATTATCAATAGATTAATAATCACAAAATACAAATCACTTTTATTTTTTCGTTCACATTCTAAATAATTTTTTTTGATGGAAGCCTTCTTTTCCGATCAAACGTCAATGTTTTATATTACTTTTCCATCCTATTGAGAGTTTTTAAGAGTTATATTTTTAGGGTACTAAGTTAAGCTATAGAAATAATATATATTTTCTACTAGGCGGTTGCCCCGTCCAAGGACAGAATTAAAGTTGAATTTAATAAAGCAATTAAATTTATTTTACTGTATTTTTAGGCTTAGCATTACTTATTGCATATTTAATTAAAACTTTATTTAATTGCTTTATTAAAATGATAATTGTAATTATATTTATTTAAATTCAAAATTAAAATTGTATACTCCAGAATATAAATAGAAACTAAAACCTAAATAAGTATAGTATCACTATTAAGTTTAGTTAGGCTAAATTAATTATTTTTAAATTTAGTAATTGATTTTTAATTTCTTTAAAAATGTAGAGCTTATCTGCAGCTTTTAAATAAGCTATTGGACATCAAAATCGGTCTAGTATTCACTGAGATACAGTGAGTTTTAGTTTTTGTAGCGTGTATTAAAAGTAAATTTAGATGATATCAAATCGAGTCCGAGCTTTTGATTATAACGCAAACCCGATTCCAGCACTTAACTATATATCTCAGCATCTAGAGCAGCTAGAGCTATCATGTTTGGTACCATTTTGATCGGAATCATCTGAGAAATTGATCTACGTCCTCATAAATATCATGAAAATCATTATATGGAAACATAAACTTATCATAGTTTGTTTACTACACTGATGTTCTTTTGGGATGAAGCTGTATCAAGTAAGGTTTACTCTGAACAATATACAGCCACTTGGATCAGGTGATGCATCCAATTGGAATATTCTATTATTTCACTTGAATAATAAGAACTTCAAAATGTCCAAGCCAACCATCTCCTTATTTAAACTAATATTTATATTTATAATTTAAACTGTATCACTTTAAATCGACCAAGCTCTCTTTTCGTCGTCAATTCAATCCTCAGCACAGAGCATAACCATCCAATCGATATAAAACAATCTCAAACAATTGCTGCTTCTCTTCCAGTTTTAATCCACCCATTCTAGAGTCGGGTAATCTAGAAAGATAAGCCACTTTGATATGGTTGAATGGTGTTAGCCACTAATTTAAAAATTCAAGTAATCAAATACGAACTTTATTAAAGTTCGAGTGGCTTATATTTCAGTTCAACATGATTTAGCCCACACTCCACTGAATTCAATCTGTGTACTTTCAAATATGTATGTAAGGGATTGAATGTAAGGATGAGCCAAATCGAGCTTTTGGCTTAACAATCAACTTTTAATATCAAATTTAACTAAAAATCAATTCAGTCAAATCCCTTACGGCTTGAGCCCACTCGAGGTGACATTACAGACAGACAGACTCACTTATATCTTAATATTTATATTAGATTTTGCAGGGCTTTATAGTTTGGTTTTAACATTAATTCATTTAAAGTTTTGGAATTTGGTTTACAATATCTGTTTTTTGGTAATATTATTTTTTTTGTTTATACTTATTTCAATTAAAATATAAATAATAAGATAGAACTATACATATATCATATATACTTTCATAACTGATATTTCTTTGAATTAATCCCGACATTAGTAGTATTAATTTCGATAAAAAAATTTCTTTGTTACTAAATCATAAATTAAATGACATCCAAATATTTTATAGTTTTAATAACTCGTCGACGAAATTTAAATCTTAATCACATAAATTAGTATTTATTTATAAACTTCAGATAGGACTTCTGACAAAATTATCTAATTTTCATAATCATATTTTTATTTTTTTTGCAATTATAATAATTCTGTTTCAAGCCCAAATGGATAAAATAATAAGGTATAATTCCTGTCATATCACTGAATATCTTTTCATTTTTCTATATTTTATTTCTTTATTTTATAAGTATATTTTTATGATATGAAAATAGTCATATTTTAGGTTTATTTCCTTTTTTCTATGCGTTTAATTATAAACACCTCACTTTTAAATAAGAACTTCAACATAAACTTATGAGGCGAATTTTATTATTTCATTCTTAAATATGTATGATCTGAATTCAAGATTGTAAATACTCCTTAAATTATTTTAATTTAATCTAAAGATTCGAACTTGTAATAAAAATTCAAAAGAAACACAAATATTTGGCGTCATATTTGTTATGTTTTGAAAAACAAACTAATGAATTATTTTGATTTTTTAAAATTAAATTAAAAATCAATTTAAAAGAATAAAATTAATTTAGAAATTTTATTGCACTGAAACTTATCAGCTAATTTAATAGAACTAGCTGAAATGGTAAAAAATTGTGGTAAGGTGATGATGTAGTAAAGTTAATTAGATAAACCTATATTAGAAGAAATTTTGGGATCCCTTTTTACATTTCTTCATTTTATTTTAATTTCTTAAAAATAAATAGCGCTTTATTTGAAAATTCTTATTGGATTTTGAAGCGCGATATTTTTGTTTTGATAATTAAACAGCTTTTTTGATAAATAAACGTTTTCGATTTTTTGATTTTTTACAAAGTTGGGTCTCTGGTCAGGAAGAAGTTGCAGGCGTTAAGGAAAAGGAGAAAGGGAAGAAGAACCAATGTATTATTTTTGAGTATAGACAAGATAATATTCAATAAATTGATCTACCAAAAAGTGATGGCAAATCGGTTGACAGAACAAAATTCAGTTTTTTAAAATCAATTTTCATTTCTTTATTAAGGTTTACTATGTAAAATATAGAAATATTTTTTGAATACTTTAAACAATTTTATGTTAATTCGAAAAAGTTTCTTGATTTTAATTTTAATAAAATCTATTGAAGCACTTAAACCAAGTTTAAAGCAAAATAATAAGACAAGTAATTTTTGTGTTAATTAAAAAATAGCACAAATTTAAAATTACAACTAATTAAAAATTTTAATATGTATAATTAGCTGGAGTATGACCTTTTAATATTAATTACATTGTTAAAAAGAACACTAAACTAAATCTATAAAGTCAGACAACTATTATTTTGTTTCTATAAAGTCAACAATAAACCTCAGACACAAAACATTTTCATAAAGCTTAAAATAAGCACATTCAACCGTGTTGTTTTTTGGGTTTTCTTTTGCTTTTTGTTAACACTAAATTTTATCAAATATCTGGAAACCCGGTCTGAGCCATGAATTTCATTAGAGTTTAGAGTATTTTAACTAGCAAAAATCTGACCGTAATTGAATATTAGTTTTTCCTCGAATTTAGTTATAATTAAGTATTTTAAACCTATTAACTTTTTTAGGTTTAATTTATTTAGTCAAAAATATCTATACTTTGATATCGAAAATTCTAGATTAAGCCCCCAAAAATAATTTTCTTTCTCGCAATTATAGGTTAAACACATTAAATTAATATAATTTTTTTGAAACCAGAATTTCACAGCTTTTTATTTTAAAGGATTAAAATGTTTTATATACATTATTGAGCATTTGATTTTATACAACTGATTTATCCTCACACTAATTTAAATTACTTTTTATTATACAGAATGAGCTGTCTGTTTAAGGACAGGTTTTTTTAAAAATTTATTTTATCAATTTAGAATAATCTTCCTTTGGCTTTTAGGCTAGATTTATTTTTCAATTGTGTAATTTATAAATATATTAAATATTTAAGTGACGAGGAGCGAGTTTTGGTGAAGCAAAAAATAGGTTTTGAGAAAAAGAGTAATTTTATTGGATGATATTTTAGGCCTATGTGTTGTATTTGATGTGGCGGGGACTTAAGTCGGATCAATGATTGGAGGTCAGGTTTGAGTTGGATTAGGATAGCTGGGTATCTGGACAAGTCATGAGAAATTGGTTTGCTGCCAATTCAGTTATATTGAACTTTATATCAAATTGGCGCCAAACCAGGCAATGCCTGGATGTTACTTGGGTTGGCAATTGCCAGAACACTTATACATCCAGTTCCTCAACATAAGTTTTTTTAAAAAAATCTGAGATAAATATGATTAGAAATCAAAGAAAATATACATTCTAATGTGGTGTTAGATTTGAGTTTGTAATAGTGTCAACAATCAATTTGTCAAATTTAAGTAAATTTGAATCAATTGGTCAACACCAATTGGATGGGTATAAACCCCAACCTCTCATCATTCAATAAACTTGTTCTTATCTCCCTATCTGTTTTGGTCTTTTTTGTAGCTCACTACTACAAATTTTTGGAGGTCACACCTATCTTCTTACTTGTATTTATTCTCTGCTGTTTGATTGTGTTGCCTGCACCTGTGTTTGATGATGCCTTGTTGTTGATACCCAGCCTGATATGGCTCCTGCATCTGCTCCTGTTCTCCTGCCTCCCTCTACTGCCCTTTTCCTGATCTCTTATACTGACCCTCCCTCCTTTATCTAATTCTGGGCTGCCCAAAAATTGGTGATTTCAGGGGTGGTGGATACAAAGAGTGGCTTTGTTTGTTTGAAGACTATTGCGTTGACTTCAGCCTTCCTGACTCAACCTGCTTGAATGTCAGGAATGACAAATTGGATGCTCCTAAATCTCAAAATATGGAACCAGAGTTGAACCCTGGACAAAACCCTTTGCAGACCGCCAGACCCATGGGCTGGGAACCCAATAACCCACTACTGATTGATATTGTTGTTACCAGCCCGCCAGGATCTGAACTTTTAGCTGTCCCGCAGGATTCTGTAAGCAAACCACCAGTGCAATATGTCAAGAATTTTCCCGAGGTGCCAACACCCAACACTGGCGGTTTGCTCGGTGAAATACATAAGTTTCTCCATAAGAGTTATTCTGAACTCCTCCAAAGTCCTGGGGAGAGGCACTGAACCCAATGAGGCACCCAATACCCAAATTGACAAACAGAAGGATTCAAAGTCTTCTCATCCCAAAGTGGCCAGTGGCCAACAGCCAGTGCCGAGTGCCACACTGCTATCTGAGACCCCCAATGCCAAACCACCCAAGCCCAGAAAACCCAATCAGGAAGTGAAGCCTGGCAGTGTGGTATAAATACCTGCCAGGCTGAGATCAACCCCCATTGTCATTTTTAAATAAAGGTTATGAGATATTAGTTTCACCAATTATTGCTGTATTTTATCCTTGTCATCTGCCAGTTAACTCAAAGATCATCTGACCCCCCTGCCAGCCCGCCAGCTACATACCGCCCGCCAGGTGCTCTCTTTGGTCCTGTTCATTTCACAGAGTACCTCTTAAAGCCTGAGTACAAGGAGGACACTGCCAACAACATACTAGCCCGGGATCCCTTGGCCAGAACTACAGAGTTAACCAAATGCAACCAAGAAGGCCCTTGGTACGTTACCAAACCCCACCTGTTCAGAGATAAATACAACTTTCTTTCTGCCTACCAAATGGACATGGAATCACACTGTCACCCCCAAACCAATGCCTGCCTCCGCCACCAAGCTCCCACTGGACCATACCAACAAGCTTTTTGGAATTGTATATATTACTCTCACGGGAGTAATAGATACTATTGTCCCTGCCGCCAGTCCATGGTCGTGGGTGAGCAAGTCAATGTCCTACCTCATTAAGTTAGCACTAATTCTTTGGTGGGCCCTGCCCACCCAGTCCGCAACCCGCCAGTTCTCAAATGCTAGCAAGCCGGCCAATCAGGGTTGGTTCCCTGACATTATGACAATCTATTTTAAACCTGGTACCCTGATCCCTAAGATGTTGATTATTCTTGGGGCATCTTGTATGTTTTTTGTAGTGATAATCACTCTTTAACATTTATGATGACCAAGAACCTAATTTTTTCTGTGTGAAAGAATGTGAATGTGAACCCAAACAACCCCAAGAAATCCGACCCTGCCGCCAAAACTGCCAAATGACCCTCCTCTCAGGTTCAGAATGTGATAGTCAACCAATTCCTCACCAAAGTGGAGATGCCCCAGATGAGAAAACTTACTCTCAAAGAGGCCTGTCGCAGCATGCCAGTGCTCTGACTACATTTTCAATCTAATGCCCTGTCCTATTCCAGTGACACCAAGAAGGTGTTTGGAGTAGCTGCCATGCTATCAGGAGATACCCTTGATTGGTTTGGCAAAGCCACCACTGAGGACGTGAAATTCTGCCTAGACTATGCCAAGTTTGAAGCCAAATTGATGACCACAGGGGAAGACTGCGACACCAGATACTACACCCTGAACTCCTTGTTGAAAATCCGGCAGGGCGCTCATCTCATCCAAGCGTACATTGACAAATTCCTCAAACTAAAGACCCACACCCAACTGGAAGACAAACTGGCAGCCATTATCTTCCAAAAGAGAGTCAACCTAGCAATAAAGGTCTTGTTGAAGCACCACCTGCCCACCCTCAGCCTAGATGATCTAGTTCAACTGTGCAAGGGCCTTAGCATGAACCAAGAGAATGCTGGCCTCTCCTAGATCCGCCAAAACCGAGCACCAACCCCCAACAGAACAGGAATGACACCTGAAGAGCTCTAACAACACTACCACAAAGGACTCTGTTTCCACTGCCATGAGGCGGGCCACTTGACCAGAGCCTGCCCTAAGAAAAACACTGCCCCAATCACACTGGCGCAAATAAATACTTCTTTTCAGCCTTAAAAATTCATCCAAGTGACCATAGAACTATTGGAAAACAAGCACCAGATCAAAGCTTTTATTGATACAGGAGCTGATGAAAGCTTCATTGACGCCGGCCTGGCAAAGGAACTAAGCCAGACACCTGACACCACTTTAATAAAATCAAGCTCACTCAATTTACAACTATGCAGAACTTTATTGTCACTTTTCAGGACACCACAAATTCA
The DNA here is from genome assembly GCA_014839935.2 of Entomophthora muscae. Lineage (NCBI taxonomy): Eukaryota > Fungi > Entomophthoromycota > Entomophthoromycetes > Entomophthorales > Entomophthoraceae > Entomophthora > Entomophthora muscae. Next base: position 67,125 of record QTSX02005180.1, read on the forward strand.
GTCATCTTCCAGTATGTTGCAAGCACTGCCAATCACATCTCTGCTGTAGAAATGTTTCACAAAATTATTGGTGTTTTTACCTTTGAGGTTGCCCTGACACTTCTGTATGCAGCATACATCAGAGAGAAAGACCCCACTACTTTGAATGAGGCCATATGCCTTGTCCAAAGCCTCTACACTATCTATGTAGACTGTGAATTAAAGAAGAGACCCGTACAAGCAGCGGTTGGAATTCTTTCACCAAGCACACAGCACCAAAGAAAGAATTGAGCCATACAGATGCATTGAAAGCCAAGCTACAAGAGATCCACAGTAAAGTAAAATCTCTGTTCTTGGCTCATGACTGTAACCCCCGCCCAGCCTCACACCAACCATGTCCTGCCTCAAACATTATCTATTACAGCTGCAACAAGACAGGCCATGTAGCATAAGAGTGCAATGGAGCTTGCTCCATTTGCAAGAACCCTGAGCACTCTAACTACTGCTGCCCTCACCGCTACCGTCTGGACCCCAGCCAACGCTCACTACACATAATAATGGCCAAGAAAGAGTATGCAAATGGAAAACATGATATCTCTCCCTCTGTGACTTCCCAACCAATGAATAAAAATAATTTGTATCATACTGTTGACCCAAACAGGCCTTATTTCCCTTTTAAGTTGATTAACCAAAGGCATGTACACTTAGGTAGCCCTTCCCCTGACCACGGTCACCCCCCACTCCTATGAAGAGAGAAGACTGTGAAGCTGCCCCTTCTCCTGAGCATTTTTACATGTACCCCCTCTGTAGTTCTCTTGTATCAAATTAAGTACCCAAGTCTGCACACCCTAACCTATTTGCCCCCCTCAACGGACTTCAGGAGGAGCAGCTTGCTTTTGACGACCCTTTATTGCAGCAGAGGACCTGCTTTACATGATGGTCTTTGTTAAAACCAAGCCTAACACCCCCAGCAGCCAGAATTCCCCTGGGCCCCTCCTCCAAGAGGTTCAGCCCCAGGGAACATCCCAAACTTCCCAATGCAAGCCCAGCCAATTGGGTGCTGCTGATATGGCTTTTAGCCAGGCATCAGCCAATGACTGGGCTCACATCAAAGCTGATGCTCTAATGTTGGCACCTGACATTAGTATTTATCCTAATAATGTTAGTATGAATAATGATGACTCATCTTCTGATAACCAATCAAAGTTGGCACCTGTGAATAAGAGCTTAGCACCAAATCTGAGAGCCAATTATCAGTTAACTGGCTTTGGCAGTTCATCTTTTGATCTTATTAACAAGGTTAGCAGTAATCATGACTCACCCTCAGTCAGCCAAAGTAGCCAATCAGATTTTGGTCCTGGAAATAATGGCTTTGCACCAGCTGCAAAAGCTAATCAGCATCCAGGTTGCGTAGGCCACTTATCTTATATTTCTAATGTTAATGGTAATATTCAGGATGAGTCACCTTTGGTTAACCCAAGCAGCTAATCAGGCGCTCCCAACCTAAGTAGGTTTAGGCCAGCTGTCTGGCTTAACTATGAGCTCCAAGTCTCACTTCTGGGCATACCTATGGATCTTAATGTTAGTCCTGGACCAATGGGCTTTACCTGGACCCGCTAAGCCAATCATTGTCCACATGGCTTGGTGACACCACCACCTGATGACTTGAATGTTAATATTACTGATAATAACTCACCCAGAGTCAATAATGCAAATTTTAACTGTCAGGTCAGTCCAACTAATCAGGACATGCAAATCCTGACTTTAACCATATGGTTAATCCTTAACAGAATAATGAAATGTATTGCAACCAATCAAATATTCACAATTTGAATGGTGAGGGCTATGACTCACATAAAGTAAAAATGCAGGTTCTGCCAACCTGAATCAATCTGTAACTCATCATGATAACTTTAAGTTCAATTCTTACAGCCAATCATATGAAGCAAAATTATCTCAATCTCAATATGAATATAATAATAAACCAATGAAGACTGATGATGCCTGGGACATTTTTCATCCAGATCCTAATAAATTTTCATATATAAATTCACCAATGGAAATTAATAACACTTCAGAAGCCTCACAATATTTTAACCAACCAATGGATAAAGCAAATACTCCACAGGAGATTGCAGACATTGAGGCAAGTATTGCTGCCCTGAATCAAAATGTTCAACAGCAGATACTACATGGCAAAAAGCTGCAGGCTGTACCTGCACTACCTATGTCAAAGCCTGCAGTTTTGAACAATGTAAAGGCTTCTGAGATAGGTTTATTGGCTTCTGTGATACTAAAAAACTAGTTTTTGAAATATTGTTGAAAGATTTGCTTTGCAAAAGTCCCAAATTCAGGCAAAAACTCACCAAAGCTGTTGCTGCTCTGGTTCCTCATTGTAGGAAATTACTTCTACTTTCAGGCAAAGGTGCACTCAGAGCTACATGTATAATCAATGATGTGCGTACTTTTATGATTCTTGACAGTGGCACATACAGCAATATTATCCTGCTTTCATTCATGAAACTCTTTCCTCAAGCATGGGTTGCCTTTTCAGATACCATCTTTGTCATGGCGGATGGTTGGGAAAGCTACAGCATAGTTACCACAGTGCACCTCTTTCTATGTATTGGGAGCATCACAATGTTCATTGTTGCAGCTATCTTTAACCACAAACAATATACCTTGCTTATTGGCTGTAAAACTATGAGCAACCTTGGGGTTACAGCAAGGTACAAGAACAATCAATGAACTGTGAAATGCGACAGCAAAGAGCTTCCTCTCAGCATCTTCTCTGATAGCTCCCACGCCAAGAAATTCTTGTGCAAGCCTGTAGCCAAATCTATTCATGACAATTCTTGGTTATTATCAGATCAAAGAAAGCAACTGGCTTCTGTTGTCAACAAGTTTAATACAAACATTTTAGAGGACTCTGACAACTTACCTGAAGCTTCTGGCTTCAAACATGAGATTGATACTGGAAATGTACACCTCATTGTTTCCTAATTCTACTGTCATGGCCCGCCATGACATAGTAGCTTTGAAAAGTTGCGTTTTAAAAGCTTGGATCAATAAAGCTACTTCTTGCCGTCAGAAAGCTACCTTGATGATCTCCCTAGGTACCCTAGATCAAAAGTTATGGCAATTTAAAGAGCCGAGTTCAAAAACCCTGTCAGCATGTCCCGAAATGGTTGCGAGATTGGATTTCAAATCAAGACAAGCAACAATTAGTAAGCGGGCAAGTCCAACCATATCTCAGCTTCCAGTGATCAGCTTTGGACGTTTTTACGCTCAAATGAAAGCCCCAGATGTGGAGAATCCATCCAAAGTATTTTTAGATGACCAACTAAGGCAAACCACAAAGTTCAAATCTGACCAAAAGAATATGACTAGAATTAGTCAGCTGATGTTTCAAACTTTTAGCATGACCCTCCAGATAGAGAGACAAGGACCTTCAGGAAGAATCTGGAAGAATCTCAAAGACCAATATAAATGATATAAAAAGAACCTAGTTCCCCCTTTCCCCGTTGTGATCATTCTTGGTCTGAATAATAAATAAAGGTCTTCTCTTAGACTATAGTTTAAATGGATCAGAGTTGGGAGCCCTTGGGCCCTGACATCTACAGGCTTTCCCACTCAAAGGAGACTTTTGTCAAGACAGAAATTTAGAGACTTCTGTTGCAATAAGATTTCATTCTCACCCGCTAACATATCTCACAATACACAGGGAGCGCTCAATGAGTCACCCCATGACGTGTCTAACGGCATGGATCAATCTGATGGCAATGTCAAATTGCTGGCACTATCTCCTAATTAAGAGCACTGCTAATTTGACATGCTGATCCCTGCGCAAGTTATTTCACAGCCCAAACCTTATATCAAACCCACCAAAGTGCCACCCCCTGGTGGCCTTGTGGCTTCCTCATATAGTATATTAGTCATAATACCAATTAATAAACTACATCTTATTCTTATTCTTGTCCTTTCTATTGAACTGTTGCCTTTTCCAATCAAATAATGAACTATCATTGGTTCAGTTGCAACAGTGGTAGCAGCAGTAAGTTGACAGCCTACCTATAAGAAAATTCTCTCAAAAAAAGGACATAGTACAGGCCATATGACTACTTCACACCAGGAAACCTTCTTCACTATCTCTGATAGAATATCTCTGAGAGATACATTGTATACCAAGACTAGTTAGTACTCATCAGTGTCTATAACTGTCTCTGCATGGGGAAACACATCATTAGCGTCATTCTGCCTCAGTCAGACCTATCTTAATGTATGCTGAATCTACAACTGGAGTCTTTTGTGGGTGACATGAAGGGTACAACATTGGCAGTTGGCTACACTTCATGAAAACCTGCCTCTGTATTTGCCAAGTACCAGAACCCATATCAGTTGCCACCACATCTGGGCGCCTCACAGGGCCTGCCGTGTATGGTTCACCAACCAGGCTGGTCAGGAATACAAAGTTACTTAGGCAACCTTTAAAAACACTGCCAGGTTCCGCTATAGCAAAACCTTCTCGTCTATTGTAGTAGAATTTTCTCTACGTGCTATCAAACAGACAGGTAGTGTCCCTGAGTACCTCACTGTCTGGCAGCAAACACTTGCCGCCGCTTTCAAAGCCATCACTGACAGAAATGCAATGCTACTCATCCTTATTATCAATAAGCTAAAGCCCCACATCTGTAAATGGATGCCTGTAGGGTGCTGCACCTCCATTGATGACTGCTATAAGGCCATTGTGAAAGCCAACAATCAGGCCTAAATTAAATTCCAAAGATCCAATAATGCACCCCCAACCTTGTCCTACACCCAGCAGTGCCCACAACCAAGTAGGCTGCTGCCAACCTTGTCAGCAGAAAAATGGGGTCAAGCGCCCCCGCAAGGGGGAGCTTCAGTTGACCCAGATTAAGGATTTGGGAAAAGCCTGGGGGTTGTAAATACAAGAAGTTCTGCAACCCTGCTTGACCCACACTCTCAATCTTTCCTTGCCAAGAACCCCTGAGGCTACATAGTGCACAAGGGGGAGACCTTAGACATGTTTCAAGTCCATAGTGTCAGCCCTGTCCTCCAAGCCAGTCATTCCTCAAATAAAATCACCTGATTGGTCTATCCCTTTTTTTGTGTGAGAACACTCACAGACTTTTGGTAGATACTGGAGCCAATTACACCATGGTTAACCAGGAATTTGCGGACTCTCAGCAATTAGACCAAGTTTTTAGTTGTTTTAAAGCAGTACATGTGGCTGACTCCTGCAGAGTAGCTATCACTCACAAGACGCTACACTTCTCTGTAAAAATAGTGAATGTCCAGTTTAAGCTCTCTAGGCCAATAATGACTGGACTTAGCCACAATGTTATTGCTGGCCTTGATTGGCTCCAGCATAATTGTCCATACATCAACTGGGACACCTCCGTGATTAGCTTAACAGAAACAGGTTAGGTTTTTGAATCTATCCCCTTGAAAAAAACAAACTACTTCATGACACTGTGTTTGTCTGCCTCACAGAAACTGGCTCCTATGATTTCAAAGGGAAGAAGATGGACTTCAACCAGTGCTCAGTTGAGATCATTTGCTCTGAACCCACTACACCTTTCCCCTTGGTCACAACACCTCTACCAGCACTAGTATTACTTCTTGAGAAATATAAGGACGTCTTTAGAAAAATGCTAGACAAACTGCCCCCTCCAAGAGAAATACAACATACTGTCCAGTTACAAGAATTGCTGCCAAAGGCACGTCCTCTCTATTGTTTGATGTCCAAGGAAGACAAAACTCTCTGTCAACACCTCATAGAACTGCTCAAAAATAGCTTTATCCACCCTTCTCTCTCACTATACGGGGCTGCAGTCTTTTTTGTAGCAAAGAAGGACGGGTCCCTTTGTCTTGTAACCAACTATTGCGCACTAAACAAAGTGACAGTTGTCAAGAAGCTGAATGTACAGGTATTCTGGTTGCTGTCAACACACTTAACATCCAGTGATTGCCTGGTTTGGTGCCAATACAATATACAGTTCAACATACTGAGAAAGGCAACAAATCAATATCACATGACTTGTCCAGGTATCCAGTAATTTGAACCCATTCTTCACATGACCATTCTTATATTTGATCTGACTTAAATCCCTGCCACAGTGCAAGCTATATAATTCTAAAGTATTATCCAATAAAATATACTTCTCTTCTTTCTTAATTTTATATTCAAAGCTTTTCCAAAAGTTGCTCCTTATCACAGTCAAAAACAAGTACCCCTTGCCACTAATTGACAACCTGTTTGACAAGCTCACAGGTGCAAAGGTTTTCAGTAAGATTGATCTCACCGCAGGGTACAACCAGGTCCGCATTGCGCCAGAAGACAAGGCAAAAACTGCCTTCTGAACACGCTACAGGTTGTTCAAGTGCTAGGTCATGAACTTTGGAATGACCAACACTCCCTCCATCTTTGTCATGTTGGTAAATAAAGCCTTTGAAGATCTGATTAGAAAATATGTTGTTGTGTATCTTGACAACATTATTGTCTTCAGTCAAGACTATACAACACATCTTCAACACCTTTGTGCTATACTCATCAACCTTTATAAACATCAGTTAAAGGCCAAGCCTTTCAAATTTGAATTCCTTTGGTTGGAGCTCTTATTCCTGGGGTACACCATCTCAGCCCAAGGAATTAAACCCAACCCTGCCAAAATCAAGGCAATCACAAGAATGTCACCCCCACTGATGTGGGTCAGATGTGCACGTTTGTGGGTATAGTTGCCTATGTGTGGAAGTTCATTCCTAACTATGGAAAAATAATTGCACCTCTCACTGAGCTCCTAAGCACCAAGCAGCGCTTTTATTGGACACCCGCCAGAGACCAGGCCTTTGAGATGTTGAAGCAGAGACTTACAACCACACACTGTACTACAATTTCCCAATTGTAATTGCCAGCATAAACTCAAAACCAATGCCTCTGACAGGGCTATAGGGGGAGTGCTGAGAGTGAAAACTGATGAAGGTGTCTTCCTTTTCATGGCCTACAAATCCAGAACATTCACTGACTCAGAGCAGCACTATCCCATACATGATAAAAAGCTAGTGGCAATTGTGCACTGCGTCAAAAAATGGTGTTGCTACCTGGAAGAATGTCAGGGATCCAACCCGTGGGGGGTTCCTGAGAACTCGCGGGCGGACAGCCCGTGGGCCCAGCAGGGAGAGCCCACCACAGGATTGGGGCTAACTTTACAATATAAGATAACAATTTTCCAAGGACTGCCCAAGGTCCGCTTGTAGGCACCATGGAATCAATCAATCCAGTGAGGATGATATACATCACCCCAAATACTTGGGTGGAAGTGGACTCATCAGTGGCAACGGATTCTTGCGGGCAGTTGGGCCGCGGTGTGTGAGGCGGTGTCATTGAAACCAAATATGCAGGCAGGAAGTTATACTTGTCTCGGAATAGATGAGGGGGCCTGATAATTTTGGTGCCTTCTCTGTAAAGGATTTCTGTCTCTCTAGTTCTAGCTTCCGGGTCGTGGATTAGGATCTCCTCCAGAGTAAACTCCGAATATGCCAGGTTGGGTGGGTACTCGGTAAATTGTACTGGACCAATGGGAGCTCCTGGTGGACAGTAAAGTTTGGGCGGCTGGTCCGCAGTTTCTTGGGGTAGGTGAGCATGGGGAGCGGAGCCACAAGGAGTAGACTGTAGATGAAGTAAAACCAATAACAAGTATGGTATGATCTGGTTGAACCAAAGGTTCATGTCACTTTATTGAAAGGATGACAATGGGCATCTTCCTGGCGGCCCAGGGTATAAGTATGCCCGTCTGTCATGGTAAAACTTTCCCAAATTTCTTTGGCCCGGGGTTTCCTGATTACCAGGTCTTCCCAGTCTTTGGTGGCGTCAGTTGTGTGGGTTATCTCATTGGCTGCTTTGAACTGAGGAAGCTCAAATTCCCTAGTCAGGTTGGGGGATTGGCCGCCTCCAGGTGGCCCATGTTCTATAGGAAAATTCTCTGTTTCCCCTTCCGTGCGGGCCCGAGTTACTTTGGAATCAGTGGCTGGGCCTGCCTGTTGATTGGCTGTCTTAACAGGAACCCCCAGTGTGGAGAGTATTGGCATAGGTACATTTGGTTTGTCAAACTTAAAAGGATTTTCCAAAGTTGAATCCTGTTCTGATTTAAGCCCAAAAAACTGCGGGCGGCTGGCCCTGCGGACTGGCAGCCCGCGAGATGCCAGGGTTTGAGTTTTGTAGCTGGGTTTTTTTTGATAAGCATGGTTGATAAGAGTTTGTCACTTGTGACAAAGGAGCCACATTTCCACCCCGAGTCTTGCCAGATCACAAGTCTCTTCAATACTTCAATACCCGGTCACACTTGACCCAACGTCAGGCAGGGTGGGTTGAACGTCTGTCCCTGTACCAGTTGTGTATCAAATAAAAATTTGAGAAAAAGCTGGTTTCAGCTGACACTCTTCCCAGACTCTATGTAGCATCCATCACAAGAGATGACAGCTTGGACCCAGATTGTCCCATACTCTACCTGCGTCCTGAGGCCAGCTGCTATGAGGGCCTCAATTCTGTGACTATTTCTAAACTAAAGGACAACAAAAGCCAGTTTAGTACTGATGCTGGCAATGTCTGCCACCAGGCGGAAACAGGTGAAAAGACACCTTACATTCCCATCACACAACAAGGAGACATGATCCTGCAATATCACTGCACCTTGGGTCATATCAGAGGGCATAACCTCTTCAAGATCATGAAGCATAAGTTTTGATGGCCCCAAATGTGCCAGGACATCCTGGACCTTCTTGAGATGTATGTTTTTTGTGAAAAGAACACTTTCAAGCCTACCCCACCCAAATTTTTTTCTACTCATCAAAGCCATGAAACCCTTCAAACAGTGGGCTCTTGACATTGTTGGCCCCCTGCCAGAGGATTATCTGGGCAAGAAATATATCATCCAGCAATCAATTATTTTACTCACTGGCCTTTAGTGTGGGCAACTACCAACTACACAGCCACTATCATTATCTGGTTCATTGGTAAGAAAATTGTGGCGCGCTTTGGACGGCCCAAACGTCTCATTACCAATGGGGGAAGAACTTGTAGGAAATGTCATGAAGGCATACTGTGCCAAGAACACCCTTCAACAAGTAGTCACTAACCCCTACCATCCTCAAGCTAACGGACATGTAGAGTGGCTGAATGGTTTCCTAGTACAATTGGTTGCCAAGCTCTCCTAGGAGCACCCAAACACCGCCTGGACTGAACACCTTCCCACCACTCTACTTATCTTACAAGCTAGAATCAATTGTGGTACAGGGTTCAGCCCCAGCGCTCTGGCCTTTGGGACTCCTGATGACCTAGCAGGGTAGAACAAGGAAAGTTACAGTCCACTGTTTCCGGAAAACCTCACCTTGTAACTACTCCCTCCCTAAGTCAATGACACACCAAAGCTTGCAACATAGAGCAAGAGTGGATCAAGAGAGTGACTAAACACCTCAAGGCAAAGTATGCTGTGGGAGATCCTGTTTATGCCCTTAATCCTAACTTCACAAAGCTCAAACCCAACCACCTGGGCCCTTCAAGATAGCTGCTGTCTACAACAATTGCATCTATCAGATCAAAGACACCCAAGAAAACACCAAGACTCTTCATCATGATTGCTTGTGCCCCTGCCGTGCCATCCTCCCACAAAATATCTTTGTGCGTACTTTTTCAGGCCTTCCACAGGTCCCAATCATGATGCCTGACAACAAGCTGAAAGCAAGGGGGGTGTTGCAACCAAGATTTAATCCTTGTCCACCAATGTATCTTACAATACACAGGAGGTGCTCAATGAGTCATCCCATGATATTTCTAACAGCATGGATCAATCTGATGGCAATGTCAAATTATGGGCACTATCACCTAATTAGAAGCACTGCTAATTTGGCACGCTGATCCCTGCACAAGTTATCCCACAGCCCAAACCTTATATCAAACCCACCACTGTGCTACCCAATGTGAACTTGTGGCTTCTCTATATGGTATATTACAAGCGTGATGTGGCAGGCGGGATGCCAAAAGAACAAAGTTGAGCTACACCCGCTTTGCTCTTTTACGGCATCCCACCTGGGTACGTGTCTAGGTATCCTAGCTGAAAACCTTTTTTGTCTTTTTAAATCAGTGGCCTTATAAAATCTTTATCTTATACTCTAGTTGGTAAAAGAAAGATGTGTCAGGCAGGCTGCCAAAAGAGCAAAGCTGTGCTATGCTCAGCTTCACTCTTTTACAGCAGCCCGCTAGTATGTGTTTCTAGTTTACAGCTGGTAAAAAGTGTTTAATGATGGCAGCCTGCTAGTATGCGTTGCTGGTCTCATACCTGGTAAAAAGCTGCATAAAGATGTGGGGACCCTTATGATTTCTTGGTAGCAATTATTTAGATTTAGTCAATGAAATAATATTAGAAATTGATGAGTATATAAAGTTCAGTAGTTTGCAGGCTACCAAAAGAAAACAGCTGTGCTATCTCAACTCCATTGTTGCAAAGCTTTCCAGTTATATTTTTCTTGTTTCCTAGCAGAATTTGTTTTTGGTAGTTTAGCAAGTTTTTTAATTTAATTATTTTATTTGTTAAAAGATGGTTCAGTGGTACACAAAGGTAGAGCTTTTCATAATAAAAGGATATATTTAGTGTTTTTGCAACCTTTATAGAGAAGTATGGGTAAATAATTTATAAATAAGCTACCAACCTATTTTCATAGGTATTTTTGAATGTTTATTTTTATTATCTTTTGCCACTTAAGAGCTATGTTAAAGCTTCTAAAATTTATATTCCTTTATTCAATCATTGCCTTGTGTTTAGATCTTCTACATATTAAAGGTTAATATAAGCAAGCTTGGTAGATTAAAAATTAATTCAAAACTTTCTTTGAATTTAACATCATATAAAAAAGCTATACATAAATAATTCAAAAAGTTCTTTGATCTATGTTGTTATGGCAGTAAAACTTTTAAAGTAGCTTAAAAAGTAGAGATTTTAAAGCTTTAGACAAATTAAAAAATACAAAAAGAGATAAAGATATAGATTATAAATTATTTTTTAATAATATATGATATTTTATTACATGGTTAATTCCCAACATATGATAATAGTGTCATTTGGAACAAAAGAGACTTAAAATCAGTCAACAAAAATATTGGTAATAAATATTTCTTGCTCTCAATAAAATCTTACCCAGCCTAGAATCTGCTTGTGGCAATGACCAAGGCTTTTTTAAATTTAAGATAGAATCTGGCAGTTAAAAGTCTTACCTAATCCAAGATCTGATGCTGGTAAATTTTTTTATAAAAAAGGTTAGTGATTAGAGAAAAACTTACCCAGCCCAAGATTGGCTTCAGGGTAAAAGTTTGGCCTTTTAAATCTAGGTTGGTAATTCAGTGAAAAACTTACCACTCCAAGATCTGCTGTAGGCTAAGTCTAAAAGACTTGAAGGTTAGTGATTTTTTTGAAAATAGTTACCCAAAATGCAGCTTGGTTAAAAAATATTAGTGATTCAAAACATTGCTTACCATGCCCATGTTTTACTTCAGGGCAAAAATCTGGGTTTTCTTAATCTAGGTTAGTAAATTTGAAGAAAAAAGCTTACCTAACCTTGATCTGCTATGGACCAAGTCCATCTAAAAGAATTTGAAGAAGATTGGTAGTTTATTCAAAAAGATCACCTGAAATGCAGAATCAAGTTGAATTTTGAAATGAATTGGTTTTTTTAAAAATTTGTTAGTTATCTTTATAATCTAAAGTTTGCTTCAAATTTAAAAAATATGCTTACCTTGAATATCATTGATCTACTATGCTAAAGCAGTTAACATTATATGTATATTTTGAAGCTTATCTTTATTTTGAAGTAAATCTACAGTGTTAAAATTGAAAAAGTTAGTATTGTGTTTAGTGAAGCCTTATCCTGCTTAGTTGCTTCTAATCTTATCTTAATGGCAGAAAAATAGATGGGTTAACCAATCATAATTAATGAAGTCATTTTTAGCTCCAATGGTTATCAGTAAATTTCAAATAAAAAATTCAATGTCTTATCATAATATCAAACTGGATCAATTTACATCTAATCAATAAAAATTCTATTTAAAGTAAACTGCTGCAGATAGGGATGCTGTGTGTCAGAAAATTGCGGACTGTGGTATTTTATCATCTGCCAGATAATCTCCTAAGTCTTCTAACATTAGGAAAGTACAGAGAACCTGTGACTTTGGCGTAACCTTTGGCCCGGAATATTTTGTTGCCATCAGAAGTAGCAAGTCTGACAGGGTCCAAGGCCCGAAGGATTTGGGACGGTTCTTCCTACTTCTGGATATAGGTTCTTAGTTGTTTCTATATTTTACTATAGATAATTATACTGTATGACGACAGTATCATCTTTTGCTCTCCACTAATAAAGCCTAAGAGAGGATCATGTTAAGGAAGTAGGACTTGGATCAATCATCAAGTCAATAAGGAATCATCAGTCTTTTATTCTAACAGACTGGCTTTAAGGCAGCCTGCCTGCCCGCGTTTTATCCGCGTTAGCTCACGACGCTAAAGAAGACTGAAGTAGCATTAGGGCAACACAGCAGGAGGCCCGGCCTTTTTGGGGTGGTTTTAACGGAAGGCTAAATTGACATCTTCCACAGATTGGTATTCTTTCTGTCTACCTGGGCCACTTCCAGGGCTAGCTAGCCAGCGGTTGGCTACTAGTTCACGGAGATGATTGTTTCACTTAATCAGAGCTACTCTAATACAATAGACTCAAAGCCTTTTATCTTAGAGTGGTTGGCCTGATGGCCCAGTCCATGTTGGACTCTTCTAGATGTAATGCAGATGACATTGCATATGACGGCCCTCTTGTTCTAGGATTCATTTAAAGTTTTAGAATAGTAATTATTATGGGAAGCATGTTTGAGGTGATGGTTCAAGGTGGATTAATTAATGAGCAGTAATTGCATATACCATTAATTAATTGTAATGCACGAGTAGGTTGATGCCAGGATATGATTTGATCACTGATTCCACAACCCGCAGCCCACATTATTTTGTTGAAACCCTTCCCAAGAGCAATTAACTGCTGGCCCGCGTTATTTTGTTGAAACTGTTAATTAGTCAATATCCAGAAATCCTGACACTGTGAGACACTACAAAGTGTCCAACAACCCCTTCAAGCGGCAGCATCAGCCATTAAATTGAACTAATTTATAAGCACAAATTTATGTGTTGTTAGCCTTTGTTGGACTTAAACAAAGGTAAGTTCTTCCAAGTAAAACATATGTAAATAATTTCCCCAGCAACTCGAGCAGTTATATATGATTGCAATATTCCTCAATAAATTACATCTTATTATTATTATTGTCCTTTCTATTGGACTGTTGTCTTTCTCAAACAAATACTGAACTATCATTGGTTCAGTTGAAACTCTTCTGAAGTAAGGCCTCATTAAGCCTAGCAAGTCTCCATGGTCCTTTCACTTTGTTGTTGTTTCCAAGAAAAGTGGCAGACAATGGATGTGTGTCAACTCTATTTCCCTTAACAAGGTGACTGTTAGTGACAACTATCCTCTGTCTTGCACATAGAATATTCTTGCCTCCTTTGGTGATGCCAAGTGGTTCTCTAATGTTAACTTGTTTAGTGACTTCCCCCAAATCTCAGTTTGCCCTAAGAATCAGCCCAAACTGCCTTTGTAACCAAGTGGGGCCAGTATGAATACACTCACATGTCATTTGGTCTCAAAGATGCACCAAGAACCTTTTAGCACATCATGAATCAGGTCTTCCATGAGTTAATTGTGGGACTTTGTCACAGTGTACTTGGACAATATCAGCATTTACTCCAAGACTTTTGAGGAACACCTGGCCCACCTGCATGCCTGCTTTAAACACATTAAAAAGGCCAATATTAGTGTCAATGCAGAGAAGACTATCCTGGTCATACAAGAGCTGAAACTTCTTGGCCACATTGTGCACACCCAGGGAAAACACTCTGACCCAGACAAGATAGTGGCTATAACTGAATGGCCTACTCCTGCAAACACCAGCCAAGTTATGTCCTTCCTGGGCCTGGTGAGATATTACCAACAGCTCATTCCTAACTACAGTAATGTAGCCACAGCACTCTTCAACCTTACTTGTAAGTCACAAGACCACCAGGGGGTGGCACAGTGACAGGTTTCATATAAGGGTTGAGGCCAAGAAATAACTTGTCCGGGAATCAGTAAAGTCAAATTGGCAACACTCCTAATTAGAAGATAGTGCCCACAATTTGACCTTATCTTCAGGTTGATCTATTTTGTTAGATATGTCATGGGGCAACTCATTAAGCGCCCCTGTGTATTGTGAGATACATTGGCAGGTAAGAGGAAAATCTTGGTTGCAACACCCCCTTGCCCCCTGTTTGTTGTCAGGCATCATGATTTGAACTTGTGAAAGATCCAGAAAGGTTTGCATAAAGAGTCTTTGTGTGAGAATGGCGCGGCAGGGGCACAAGCGGTCATAGTGGAGTGTCTTGGTGTTTTCTTGGGCACCTTCAAGCTGGTAGGTATGATTGTTGTAGACGGCATCCATCTTGAAAGGCCTGAGATGATTGGGTTCTAATTTGGCTGAGTTAGGGTTGAGGGTGTAGATGGGGACACCTACGGTATACCTTGCTTCAAGGTGCTTTGTCCTCCCTTGATCCTTTCTTGTTTGATGTCGCAGGCCTTGGCTTGCCATTGAATTAGGGAGGGGGTAGTTACAAGAGGAGTTTTTGCAGGAACTGTGGACTGTAGCTTCCCCTGCTTTACCCTATCAGACCATCAGAGGTCCCAAAGGCCAAGGCACTGGGACTGAAGCCCGTACCCCAATTGATTCCGGCACATAATATGAGTAGGACAGTGGGTAGGTGTTCAGTCCAGGCGGTGTTTGGGTGCTCCTAGGAGAGCTTGGCAACCAATTGTACTAGAAAACCATTCAGCCACTCTACATGTCCGTTAGCTTGAGGATGGTAGGGGTTAGTGACTACTTGTTGAAGGGTGTTCTTGGCACAGTATGCCTTCATGACATTTCCTACAAGTTCTTCCCCCATTGGTAATGAGACGTTTGGGCCGTCCAAAGCGCGCCACAATTTTCTTACCAATGAACCAGATAATGATAGTGGCTGTGTAGTTGGTAGTTGCCCACACTAAAGGCCAGTGAGTAAAATAATTGATTGCTGGATGATATATTTCTTGCCCAGATAATCCTCTGGCAGGGGGCCAACAATGTCAAGAGCCCACTGTTTGAAGGGTTTCATGGCTTTGATGAGTAGAAAAAATTTGGGTGGGGTAGGCTTGAAAGTGTTCTTTTCACAAAAACATACATCTCAAGAAGGTCCAGGATGTCCTGGCACATTTGGGGCCATCAAAACTTATGCTTCATGATCTTGAAGAGGTTATGCCCTCTGATATGACCCAAGGTGCAGTGATATTGCAGGATCATGTCTCCTTGTTGTGTGATGGGAATGTAAGGTGTCTTTTCACCTGTTTCCGCCTGGTGGCAGACATTGCCAGCATCAGTACTAAACTGGCTTTTGTTGTCCTTCAGTTTAGAAATAGTCACAGAATTGAGGCCCTCATAGTAGCTGGCCTCAGGACACAGGTAGAGCATGGGACAATCTGGGTCCAAGCTGTCATCTCTTGTGATGGATACTACATAGAGTCTGGGAAGAGTGTCAGCTGAACTCAGCTTTTTCTCAAATTTTTATTTGATACACAACTGGTACAGGGACAGACGTTCAACCTACCCTGCCTGATGTTGGGTCAAGTGTGACCGGGTATTGAAATATTAAAGAGACTTGTGATCTGGCAAGACTCGGGGTGGAAATGTGGCTTCTTCCAGGTAGCAACACCATTTTTTGATGCAGTGCACAATTGCCGCTAGCTTTTTATCATGTATGGGATAGTGCTGCTCTGAGTCAGTGAGTGTTCTGAATTTGTAGGCCACAAGAAGGAAGACACCTTCATCAGTTTTCACTCTTTTCACTCCCCCTATGGCCCTGTCAGAGACATTGGTTTTGAGTTTATACTGACAATTCTGATTGGGGAATTGTAGTACAGTGTGTGGTTGTAAGTCTCTGCATCAACGTTTCAAAGGCCTGGTCTCTGGTGGGTGTCCAATAAAAGCGCTGCTTGGTGCTTAGGAGCTCAGTGAGAGGTGCAATTATTTTTTCACAGTTAGGAATGAACTTCCACACATAGGCAACTATACCCACAAACGTGCACATCTGACCCAAATCAGTGGGGGTGGCATTCTCGTGATTGCCTTGATTTTGGCAGGGTTGGGCTTAATTCCTTGGGCTGAGATGATGTGCCCCAGGAATAGGAGCTCCAACCAAAGAAATTCACATTTGGAAGGCTTAGCCTTTAACTGATGTTTATAAAGGGTGTTGTATGGTCTTGACTGAAGACAATAATGTTGTCAAGATACACAACAACATATTTTCTAATCAGATCTTCAAAGGCTTTATTTACCAACATGACAAAGATGGAGGGAGTGTTGGTTATTATGAAGTTCATGACATGACACTCAAACAACCTGTAGCGTGTGCAAAAGGCAGTTTTTGCCTTGTCTTCTGGCGCAATGCGGGCCTGGTTGTACCCTGCGGTGAGATCAATCTTGCTGAAAACCTTTGCACCTGTGAGCTTGTCAAACAGGTCGTCAATTAGCGGCAAGGGGTACTTGTTTTTGACTGTCACTTTGTTTAGTGCGCAATAGTTGGTTACAAGACATAGGGAACCATCTTTCTTGGCTACAAAGAAGACTGCAGCCCCATATGGAGAAAGGGAGGGGCAGATAAAGCCCTTATTGAGTGCATCTACAAGGTGTTGGTAAAGAGTTTTGTATTCCTTGGGCATCAAACAATAGAGAGGACATGCCTTTGGCAGCAATTCTTGTAACTGGACAGTATATTGTATTTCTCTTGGAGGGGGCAGTTTGTCTAGCATTTTTCTAAAGATGTCCTTGTATTTCTCAAGAAGTAATACTAGTGCTGGTAGAGATGTTGTGACCAAGGAGGGAGGTGTAGTGGGTTCAGAGCAAATTGTCATGAATGACATTTCAATACTTGTATTGAAAACCCAAGAGTTGAACCCCAGTCCCCAGAAGGCGGATCAAACCCTCCAGACCAGTCCAGGACCCGCCAATCCGTTAAATCACAGACTTGAACTGGTAAATTACTCCGTGTTCCGCTGGCCTACTACAGAGGACCTTATTACTTGAGTCACGCAAAGTGGACAAGAACCTGTCCACTTGCTAAATTGCATACCCGAGTTAACGAGTTACTCCGAGACCCGTCAGTCTCCCAAGGACAATTCCCTGAATGGTCATCAGATTGATGCTAACCTTGAGCCACCAAAGACCTGAACCTATGCAGAGGTTGCAGCTTGCCTTAAGGAGGTTAAAACAAAATCTATTTTTAACTTTGCCAATGATCACCAGCAACTGCCAGTCTTCCGCCCAGAAGGGGTAGTACAATTGGACTACTCAGGTGACATAGTGAACAGTGGCAGTGGAACAAAGCAATGTCATTCCTATTTGCCAGAGCAGGCACAGCCTGGATCTGCCACCCTTGAGACCCCAAGCCAAGACCCACGTACCGCCAGTGCCTTGTCTGCAAACCTGAACCCTGCAAAAATTGAAGAAGCAAAGTCCCAGGGTATAAAAACCCTGGCAGTACAGTGAAGACCCCATCATCATTTTCAATAATAAAGTTTTATGAACCTTTGGTTTGAACAAATCTTACCCTATCTATTCTTAGTGATCTTTCATCTTAATTTGGGTCAAGTAGACTACCAGGCTGCCGCCCCCTTCCAAGTCCAACCTGCTGAATTGCCCCAGGCATCATACCGCCCCCGGGAGCTCCCTTTGGACCTGTGCACTTTACTGAGTACCCCCAACCTGGCCTATTCAGAGTACAACTTGGAAACCATTCTTATTGCCGACCTTTTGGCAAGGACTAGAAGTACTGAATACATAGAATGTGAAGGAAAGAGAGTCGAGATACCGCCCTTATTATTCAAGGACAAGTACAACTACCTACCAGCATACTTTGTTCCCATGACTCCGCCATTAACCCCAAGACCAGACCGCCCCTTGGAACCCACCGCTGCCGCCAAGACCACCTCTACCCAACTGTTTGGAGTACTCTATATTACTTTGACAGGATTGGTGGATTCTGTGGTCCCCAACTCTGGACTGGTCCTTACTCAGGCAATCTGTATCTTATATTATCAAGTTAGCACCCATTCTATGGTGGGCCCTACCCGCTGGCTCAACCACACCTCACCCCAAGCCGCCCAAGCCTCTGCCTATGGCTGCTTTCTGACACAAATGATCTCAACTGAGCACTGGTTGAAGTCCATCTTCTTCCCTTTGAAATCATAGGAGCCAGTTTCTGTGAAGCAGACAAACACAGTGTCATGAAGTAGTTTGTTTTTTTTCAACGGGATAGATTTGAAAACCTAACCCGTTTCAGTTAAGCTAATCACAGAGGTGTCCCAGTTGATTTATGGACAATTATGCTGGAGCCAATCAAGGCCAGCAATAACATTGTGGCTGAGTTCAGCCATTATTGGCCTAGAGAGCTTAACCTGGATGTTCACCATTTTTACAGAGAAGTGTACCGTCTCGTGAGTGATAGCTACTTTGCAGGAGCCAGCCACACGTACTGCTTTAAAACAACTGAAAACTTGGTCTAATTGCTGGAAGTTTGCAAATTCCTGGCTAACCATGGTGTAATTGGCTCCAGTATCTACCAAAAGTCTGTGAGTGTTCTCACACAAAAAAAGGGATAGACCAATCAGGTGATTTTATTTGAGGAATGACTGGCTTGGAAGACAGGGCTGACACTATGGACTTGAAACATGTCTAAGGTCTCCCCCTTGTGCACTATGTAGCCTCAGGGGTTCTTGGCAAGGAAAGATTGAGAGTGTGGGTCAAGCAGGGTTGCAGAACTTCTTGTATCTACAACCCCCAGGCTCTTCCCAAATCCTCAATATGGGCCAACTAAAGCTCCCCCATTTGAGGGCGCTTGATCCCATTTTCCTGTTGACAATATTGGCGGCGGCCTACTTGGTTGTGGGCACTGCCAGGCGCAGGACAAGGTTGGGAGGGGGCATCATTGAACCTTAGGAATCCCATGAAGGCTTGATTGTTAGATTCTACAATGGCCTTGTAGCAATCATCAATGGAAGTGCAGCATCTTATAGGTACCCATTTACAGATGTGGGGCTTTAGCTTATTGATAATAAGGGTGAGTAGCATTGCATTTCTGTCAGTGATGGCTTTGAAAGCGGCGGCAAGTGTTTGCTGCCAGACAGTGAGGTACTCAGGGACACTGCCTGTCTGTTTGATAGCACGTAGAGGGATTTATACTACAATAGACAAGAAGGTTTTGCTATAGCAGAACCTGGCAGTGTCTTTAAAGGTTGCCTAAGTAACTTTGTGTTCCTGACTGGCTTAGTTGGTGAACCATACACGGCGGGCCCCGTGAGGCGCCCAGATGTGGTGGCAACTGACATGGGTTCTGGTACTTGGAAAATACAGAGGCAGGTTTTCATGAAGTGTAGCCAACTGCTAATGTCATACCCTTCATGTCACCCAAAAAAGACTCCACTTGTAGATTCAGCATACATTGAGATAGGTCTGACTGAGGCAGAATGACACTAATGATGTGTTGCCCCATGCAGAGACAGTTATAAACACTGATGAGTACTAACTGGACTTGATAGATAATGTATTCCTTGGGAATGTTCCCATCAGGGATAGAGAGGAAGGTTTCCTGGTGTGAAGTAGCCATACAGCATGTACTCTGTCCTTTCTTGGGGAAATTTTTTTAGGTAGGTTGTAAACCTACTGCTGCTACCACTGTTGGAACTGAACCAATGATAGTTCAGTATTTGATTGGGAAAGACAACAGTCCAATAGAAAGGACAATAATAAATAGAATAAGATAAGGTTTATTAATTGGTATTGTGACTAATATACTATATGGAAAAGTCACAAGGCCACCAGGGGGTGGCACAGTGGTAGGTTTCATGTAAGATTTGGAGCCAAGGAATTACTTGTACAGGATTAGCAAAGTCAAATTGGCAACATTCCTAATTAGAAGATAGTGCCTGCAATTTGACCTTACCTTCAGATTGATCCATGTTTTAGATACGTCATGGGGCAACTCATTGAGCACCCTCTGTGTATTGTGAAATACATTGGCAGAAAAGATGAAAATCTTGGTTGTAACACTATCCAGACTTTAGCAAGATGCTTTACATATTTTCTGACACTTTTAAGGATTTAATTGGTGCCACCCTGTGTCACCCTGTGCCAAGATTTAGAGGGTGTCTTCTGGTCTATTAAGTTTATGTCCAACAAGTTTTTTACCGCCAAGTATAACTATGGAATATACAACAAGAAAATTTGGCTGTTGTCTGTGCCCCTGAGAAATTCTGCTATTACATTCTGGGCTACCCTCTCATCATCCACACTGATAACCTCACTGTTTGATTCATTGCCAATAACCTGGATACAAACAGTAGGCATATCTGATGGTTCCTGGAACTGCTTGAATATGACTTTGACATTAAGCATGTACCTGGCAAGGAAAACGTTGTTGCTGACAGGTTATCCAGGCAGTTCTCTCTCTTATCTGAGATTTCATCTTACAAAAACAGCCTTTAGCAATTCAGGGAGTTGGCCTTCAGCATGATTGCATCCTAATTACTTGCTGAGGTTGAGAATTCATTAGGACTACACCAGCTTCACTTTGATTGATGACTTCATTTTTAAAAAGGTGGATGATAGTCTTTGGCTTGTATAAAATATTGCAGATTGGCCCACCATACTCAGAGAAGCTCACAAGGGTTCTGGTTATTTTGGTAGAGATGCCACCCTTAAACGACTCAAATCAACCTACTGATGGCCTGAAATGTATGTAGATACTGTAAAACACCTACAAAAACGCAAGCTATGTTGGCGCTTCAGCAAAAAGACAGCACATTACAAGCTAATTGTACCAATTGTTGTGAATAGCATCTTTGACTTGTGGGGCATTGACTTTCTGGGACCCCTGCCACTTTTCAAACACAGGAATAAGTACATTCTAGTGGCCACAAAGTACTATTCCTGCTGGCCTGTAGCTGTTGCCTGCCCTGATAACTCTGTTTTAATCACTTCTGAGTTCATCTTCAAGAAAATCATCACTCATTTTGGCCCACCTGTGACCCTACTCTCTGACCAAGGATCCTATTTCTGCAATCAAATAATTTCTGGCCTTGTGAAAAAGATTAATACCACCCACAGGTTTGCCACTGCCTACAACCCTTGTTGTAATAGGCTGACTGAAAGGTTCAATAAAACCCTGATTGAGACCTTGGAAAAATGCATCAAATATTAACCATCCTTATAAAAGAATGCTCTGTTTGCTGCTCTATGAAACTATTGTACCAAAGTACATGCTGTTATCAAAGTTACTTAGTTGTGTTTGGCTCCTGGGGACAACATCCAGGAGGACACAGCGGGGAATCTTTATAACAAAAGATTTGAGGTTTGAAGCTAGCCTTGGGTTAGCCTTCAGGGCAAAATTAAGAGCACATAACTTAATTTCCTGGAATACAAGATGAGGAATTTCTTTTGGCAAAAAGGAAAGGAAAAAGCTTGAAGGATATTAAGCCCAACACAAATGTGGATAAGCTTGTCTTTATTAGGAAAAGTGATTCTACTTAAATAGTAGACAAGGGTCAATGATCACTCATTAGATAGACAGAGTGGCAGATGGGGTCACGTTGGGTTGGAATCATACCAGAGTCAGTCAAGGGCTGGTATGGCAATCCAGAATAGGTGAACATTGGAGTCAACCTATTTAAGGAAAGCAAAGAATATCCAAAGTCAAAAGCAAAACCAACCAAATCTTCACACATACCACTATTTGAAGGCCATATCAAAATAGCATTAATGGCACAATTTTTGACATCTCCCCCCTCAAGATTGGACATAGGGAGTTGAATTTGTAGAGAAATTTGGAATGAACTCAGACAAAAGGGCAACCAGATGACAGCAGCTTTATGGTATACTTGACATTCTTCTTGAAGGCAACTTCACAAGGTCTAACCCAGAGAGAGTCTAGCTTATGGGCCTTGCCTCCAGTACAGTCCAGATAGTAGAGGACTAGGTCACTTACTTGGTACTCAGGGAGGGGGGCTCTAGAAGCATTAGAAGGTGAGAGTTCTAAAGCCTTGACTTTATAGGCAGTTAAATATGCCGTTGCCTGAATGTCAATAATACAATTAGTTAAGTCTTTAACATGGGCCTCAGGATTTGAAGACACATCAACTTTGATCAAGGGGGGTCCCAATATTGAGGGGGTGGCGGCTTTATGCCCATACAGCATGGCAAAAGGGGACTGTCCAGTCACTTGGTGTTTACTGAGGCGGTAAGCAAAGAGAGCAGCAGGGAGAAACATATCCCAATTGGCGGCATCAGAGAGGGTGAGTTCTCCCATTATGGACACCATAGAGGAATTCACTAGTTCAACAGTCTCATTGGTTGACGGATTATACAGCGCAGAGAAAGATTGGTGGATACCCATAGCTTCTACAATAGACATGATGAGGAAAGTATTAAAGTTGGTGCCATTATCAGAAAGAAGGACTTGAGAGCAGCTGTGTTGGTAGAAGATATCTTGCAACAAGAAATTTGCAGTGGTCTTGGCAGTTATATCTTTGGTAGCTCTGGCTTCAAACTATTTGCTAAAATGGTCTACAGCTACCAAGATGAATCAACACTCAGACTTAGAGCAAAGGAGAGGCCCAACAGCATCAATACTCACAGTGTGAAAGAAATGCTTAGGGGGGACACACTTGAATTGATGCTGGGAAGGTTGGGGTCATTAGAGCTGACAAGAATGACAGGATGCAAGGACATCAGGGATTAAGAGGTGCCTGTATTCCCAATAGAAGTTCTTGCACAACCAGTCATGAGTTTTTGCTATACCCCCATGTCCAGTATCAATGTGGACTTGGAGGATAATAGCTATTCTCATACTAGGGCAAACATAGGGCAGATAGGCGTTGTTGACCTTATTGAAGAGTTGTATATCTCAAATCACAGTATTCTTTGATAGGGTCTGAAGAGGTAATTGGATGTCTTCTGGCTCAGTGGTCCAGGAGTCAGGGTATCCTATTAACTCGTATAATTGATCAGCGTCTGAAGGATGGATGGCTAGTATAGGCATCCTTGACAATCCATCAGTGTTCTGATGTTGTGCACCAGGGCAATGTACCACAGTGAAATTGTATCCTTGTGTTGAGGGTCTGGATGTACAAGCATTCTGGCTACCACCAACCTACTTAATATCCAGCCATTGCCCAATTTAGTCCCCTTCCAATATACTGTTCAACATACTGAGAATGATAACCAAGCAATATCACCTGACCATCCAAGTATCCAGTGGCTCAAACCCATCTAGCACATGACCAACCCTAGGTTTGATCCAACTAAATCCCCGCCACAGCCAAGTCTATATAAGTCTAAAGTATTATCCAATAAAATATACTTCTCTTCTTTCTTAATTCCATATTTGAAGCTTTCCCAAAAGGCGCTCCTTATCACTGGTAGCAGCTACAGTTTTTTTATCACACCCATGAGAGAGAAAATGACCAACCAAAACCCACCCACCTTTGCTCACGTACTCAACCAGACCACATCCCAGGATACCTGGAAAATGTACTTCCGCGCCCACAACATTGACAAAGATATACCTAGTGAATGCACTGTATTTGAAGGTCTGGTCATGCCCAAAGCATGACCAAGATTATTCAATACAGTCGCTCTCTTCAACCACAAACAAACACAATACCACCTATCACAGATGAAGTTATCAACACCAAGTACATTGGTATTGACAAGTTTTTTTTGGCAAAAACAAAGAAAATGTCATCAACTGGCTAGATCACTCAGCCGCCAAACTCCGCGCCAGCTGCATTCCCCATGAGAAATGGGTCCAGGAAGCTAGCAAGCACCTGTACAAGGCCGCAGCTAACTGGTTTGCCACCTGGGTTGGCTCACAAACTGAAGACCAGCTTGACAACTGGGAAGAGTTCAAAGCGGACATCACCCACAATTTCTGTGTCACCAAATTCCTCCAAGACATTGCAATACAGCTCAGTGATCTTCTTCAGAAGACCACTATTGCAGCTTATGCAATTGAATTTGAGGAAATATGTCACAAAATCCAAAACCTAGCACAAGCTGACAACCTACATACCAGAGCCTCATTTGTCAACAGAATGAAACCCTCTGTTGCTGCCCTTATCCGCCCAGAGGCCAACACCTCCATGCCTGCGCTCATTGCAGAAGCCAAGCGCGCAAAAAACGCACAAATATGGAATATGCTGCACACAACGGCAATTGCTCCTTAAACAGCAATGGCAGAGAAAACCCTAGTGGCAACAAACGCCTGAATACCAATCATAACAATGGCTTCTCCAATTGCAACAGTGGCAATCATAGTCAAAGCGCAAACTACTCCTGTCCCAAGAAAGAGGACACTGCCAAAGTTAACAATGCTGAAACAGCAACCCACTATAAATCTGACCCCCATATTCTCTGACCTCAAAGGTCTCAAAACAGAGAAACAGGGAAAAGAGGAGGGGGAACAGGCTTAAGTGCCCCTGTCTCCCCCCAAACGGACAAGAAATTGTACCAAGACACAAACTTTGCTACTTGCATTTCCCGTGTCCTACAATCCTCTATTTTTATGAACTTAAAAATTAAAGATTGTTTACAAATTCTTGTCTACCCATGCACTTACAAATCACATACACATAAAATTTTATTTGACTCTGGTGCACAACACACTATGGTTAGCAAACCCTTTGTAACCAAGTACAAAATACCAGTTGTCAAATCCAACTTCAAGTATGCCAAAATGGCAGATAAATCAAAGGTTTTACTTGAAGGCAAAACAACTCTCTTCAGAATTGACCTCCAAGGCATACAAACGTCCATCAAAGAACTTGTCACAAACAACATAAACCACAACGTTGTAGCAGGCATGGACTGGTTTACCCGAGTGAACCCCAGCATATGTTGGAAAACAAAGACCATGACCATTAAACACAACGGAGTCAATTTTAACATCCTCAAAGAACCAAATGACCTCATTCTAAGAGACATAGTATTTGTCCAGGTCATAAACCAATATGACTCAGAACATCTAACCAAAGATAGTACCCTTCATATAATGAGGTACACTGAATTCAATAACATGCAAACAACCAAGATCCAATGCCCAGAACTTGCAGCACTCCTAAATGAATACGCTCATGTATTCAAGGAAGAACTCATGGAGTTACCCCCCAAACAAGAGGTCAAACATGGCATTGACCTATATTAAGCCATGCCTAAACCTGCACCCCTCTACAGACTCTCCCCCATGGAGACCCAAACCCTCAAAACCCATATTGAGGACAATCTAGCAAAAGGATTCATCCGCCCATCTGAATCCCCATGGGGAGCAGCAGTGTTCTTTGTAAAGAAAAAGAAAGGCACTCTGCATCTAGTAACTGACTACAGAGCACTAAACACAAGTATAGTAAAGAATAAATATCCCCTTCTACTCATAGAGAATCTGTTTGCAAGACTCTCAGGTGCCAAATTTTTCTCCAAAATTGACCTCACCTCAGGGTACAACCAAGTTGAAGTAAAGGAAAAAGACATACCAAAAACTGCGTTCTGTACACAATTTGGATCCTTTGAATGTAGAGTAATGAACTTTGGGATAACCAACGCTCCTGCAACGTTTGTCACCATGATGAACCAAGCACTAAACGGTCTCTCAAATACATTATGCTACCTTGACAATATAATCATATTCTCAAAAACCAAAGAGAAACACCTCACACATGTCCGCAAGACACTCAATCAACTTGCAAAGCACAAACTATACGCTAAACCTAGTAAGTGCCAATTTATGGAAAAAGAACTCCTGTTCTTGGGCCACATTGTATTTGACGGTGGCATCAAAGCAGACCCAGACAAAATAAAAGCCATAAATAACATGCAACACCTCATCTCTGTTAAACAAGTTAGATGCTTCCTTGGAATGGTAGCTTACTTAAGTAAATACATCAAAGATTGCGGAAAGCTCACAGCACCAATCAATGACCTAATCAAGGTTAATGCCAAAAAGAAATTCATCTGGACACCAGAATGTGACAAGAATTTCCAATTATTAAAACAAGCTTTGATTGAAGCACCAATCTTGCAATACTCTAATAACAATGGGTGCTACCAGCTTGAGTCGGATGCCAGTGACACCGCCATTGGTGCAGTCCTGCGCATCTGCCAGCCAGGGCAGCAAGACTTCCTGCCAGTATGTTACAAAAGCAGAAAACTGACCAAAACTGAGCAGAGATACCCAATACACAACAAGGAATTGATAGCAATATATCACACATGCAAGAAATGGAGATGTTACTTAGAAGGACATTTAAACGTCCGAGTACTAACTGACTATAAATCCTTAATATATTTCAAAACTCAGAACACACTTGCACGGCAACAAGCCAAATGGATGTCCTTGCTGGAACAGCTTAACCTGGACATCCAGTACAAAAAGGGGGCAGAGCTTGTCACAGCTGATGCTCTCTCTAGACTATGTCAGCCCAGAGAGGATCACCCTGACCACCTGGACCCTGACTGGCCAAACCTGTACAACACTGAGTATAAAACCAAAGGGAAAGACCCCACAACACATCAACTGACCCACAATACATTAGTAAGAAACAAAAAGTACTTCCATGTATCAAATGGCACAGTATACCAAATTATCAATGACAAACATATCCCATACATCCCACTTGCACAAAGAGTTGACACCATACTAAGACATCACCGCCTACTAGGCCATACAAAGTCTAACAACCTATACCTCACACTAAAAGAGATAGTATAGTGGCCCAACCTCAAGCAGGATATAGTTGATGTTCTGAAAAGTGCACAGTGTGCGAGAAGTACACCAGTACAAAGGCTCCTCAGCCAACGGTCAACCCAGTACCAGACTCTGAACCATTTAAGGTTTGGGGACTAGACGTAGTGGGGTCCTTCCCAGAAACAAAAACAAATCAACATTTCTTAATTGTAGCTATTGACTTTGCCACACACTGGCCCATCTGCTGGGCAACAAAGGACCACAAAGCAGAAACCATCAACCGTTTCATTAACAAAGCAATCATAGCCAACTATGACACTCCAGACTACATAATAACTGATGGAGCAACGGAGTTATCAGATCACGTAGTTAATGACAACTTGAAATCCAAAAACATTTAACACTCCACAACCTCTCCATACAGGCCATAGGCCAACGGTAGAGTAAAACACCTAAACGGCAGCCTTATCAGGACCCTGGAAAAAATAATGGATGGCAAAGCCAAAGACACATGGCCACTATACGTAAAACATGCATTATTAGTATCCTGATTCTGCACCAACCAAGGGACAGGCTATTCACCGTTTGAGCTAACCTACGGGTACAAGCCGGAAATAATCACCCGCAACAAACAGCCCTACATAAAGATCCTCCCGGGAAAACCTCCCATAGTAGAGCAAGCACCAAACCTACAACACATCCGCCTCAAAGCTAAAATAGTTGAAATGAAGAGGCTCAAGACACAAAAGGTAACCTCCACAGAGGAACCACTTCCCATCAACTCCCCTGTCTGAATTCTAGCTGGCAACAGAAAGAAACTAGACTCAGTACACAGGGGACCAGGAAGAGTCATCAAATACAGACCAGAGCACATCACTTACCTAGTAAAGTTTCAAAGTGCCAAGAACCCAATTATCAAGAAATACCACAGAACCCGTCTCTGCCTCAGTAAAGGAGAGCACTCAACAAGACTGGTTCCAACTAGCAAACAGCTCCAGGAGCATCAGGCGGCAGCCGTTAAGACAAAGCTCCCTCCTGATGCACCAGAGTAACCCCTTAAGGGGGGGTGTCAAGGGTCTGGATGTACAAGCATTCTGGCTACCACCAACCTACTTAACATTCAGCCATTGCCCAATTTAGTCCCCTTCTAATATACCGTTTGACATACTGAGAATGGTAACCAAGCAATATCACCTGACTGTCCAAGTATCCAGTGGCTTGAACCCATCTAGCACATGACCAACCCCTAGGTTCAATCCAACTAAATCTCTGCCACAGCCCAATCTATATAAGTCTAAAATATTATCCAATAAAATATACTTTTCTTCTTTCTTAATTCCATATCTGAAGCTTTCCCAAAAGGCGCTCCTTATCACTTGCAAGCGCAGAGCCCAACATGCTAATTGACCTTCAGGCTTCTTTAATTGCTTCAGCCATTTTAGGTATGAATGATCTATGATCACAGCAAAGTGGATCCCGTAAATGTAATGTCAGAACTGTTTCACCGTGTGTAAAACTGCCAGGCATCCTTTTTTGGTGATGCTATAGTTCTTTGTGTGCTTGTTGAGGACTTGCAAAGAATAGGCCACAGGTCAATCCATGCAATTATTGTCAAGCTGGGCTAAGATGATACCCAAAGCTATTTCACTGGCGTTGGTGTACAAGATGAACTTCTTATCATAATCAGGGTAGACTAGGATGAGAGCCTCTTTGAGCTTGGCCTTCAGCGCCTCAAAGAATTGCTGCTGACTGTCAGTTCATTCAAAGGGTACATTGTGAAGGAGTTGAACAAGGGGCTCACTCAGTTCAGCAAAGTCAGGGATGAATTTTCAATAGTATCCTATCATGTCAAGAAATACTTGGACCTCACGTAAATTTTTTTTGGGGGGGGGGGCAGCATCTTGTCAATGGCTTCCATTTTATTATTTATGGGACGTATCCCATGTTTGGGTGACCTCATGGCCTAAGAATTCAAGTCGCTTCTTAAAAAGGAGCACTTGGAGGGTTTAAGCTTTAGGCCTGCTTCTCAAATCTTGATAAAGACAGCCTTGAGGTAGTCCAAATGATTGGTGAAGGTGGAGCTGAACACAGTGATATCATCAAGATATAGAGGACACAAGAGAGCTTTAGAACTCGTAAGATGGAGTCCATAGCCTGTTGAAATGTGGCAGGGGCATTGCAGAGTCCCTGGGGCATACAAGTGGGTTAAAGAGGCCTTCCAAAGTAATAAGCACAGCCTTTTCTCAATCTTCAGGAGATAAGTCAATCTGCCAGTATCCCAAAGCTAGATCCATGGCAGAGAAAAACTTGGAACCACCCAGCCGTCTGAGAGCATTGTCAATTCTGGGCAAGGGGTATGAATCCTTTTTAGTGAGAGAGTTCAGGCGGCAATAGTCTATTACAATGTGGTGTTCCCCATCTTTCTTCTTGAAAATCAGTAACAGGGAAGCCCAAGGACTTTGGGAAAAAGCCAGTAACCCAGCATCTAGTAGTTGTTTGAGTTTTTTAGACACCTGAGCATCCTCTACCCTACTACAGCAGTATGGTTTGGTACAAAAAGGGGGTGCATTCCCAGTATCAATCTGATGGATGGCCCCTTTAGCCAGGCCATAGTCCGTAGGTCCAGAGGCAAAGATGTCACTAAACTGATTAAACAGGTCCAACACGTCTCTTTGTTGGATGTGAGATAATTTGGAGAAGTTGGCAGCGGTGAATAAGGAGAGAACTTGAGAATTGTCTTCAGGTAGATTGAAATCACTGAAAGTTCCGAAGGGGTAGAGAGAGGATACTTGTTCTGCTCCAAGTACACAACCATGACCTACAAACTGGCCTCTGGTTACTTGCATGGGCAGGGCTGTCAGGTTATCAAGCAATAATTGTACGGACTCTTTGTGGGTTCAATCTAGTATTCCAGGACACAGGCAGAGCTCTGTACAACTTAAGGATTCAGGTGAGTAAAGTTCCAAGAAGGACTTTTCAGGTAGCTCATAAGAAATTTGGAAATCAATCACCACCTAAGAGCCCGGGGGGGATGGTTATAGCCGCTGGCACTAGCAGAGATACCCCTTCTTCCACAGGAAAGAAAGGAGGAGGGGTACACATGTTGTAGGAGTGAGTCCTATACTTGAGAGAGAAGATACCCATAGGGTACTCAAGCACACAAGTTTTAAGACGTTTTCTTGGGAGGCGCGGAGGTTCTTCAAAAATCAAAGGAACCTCATATCTCAAGAGCAAAAGGTATTCATCTTGTAAGTTTACAATCCTGTTATATTCTTGAAGGAATTGAGTACCAACCAAGAGATCATAGCTTTTGTTCTCAAGGACTACATCAGGGGATGCAATGAGGAGTTTTCTGAACCTCATGGGCAGGGCAGAGTAGGCACTAATAGCGCAAGTCTGAGCCATGCCAGCAGTACCATATGATTGAGTGTAGTTGAGGTCAGGAGCCAGCTTAAGCTTCTTCATTAATTTGGATGACATCACATTGACTGG
Organism: Entomophthora muscae; assembly: GCA_014839935.2. Lineage (NCBI taxonomy): Eukaryota > Fungi > Entomophthoromycota > Entomophthoromycetes > Entomophthorales > Entomophthoraceae > Entomophthora > Entomophthora muscae. Next base: position 97,550 of record QTSX02005180.1, read on the forward strand.
GGGACCCATGTCTGGAACTGCCTTGATTTTAACCTTTTGAATTGACACTTTCACACAGGTAGTATCTTTCCCAAAGGGGGGCAAGACAGCCAGAATATCTTGCGCAGCTTCTAGCTCTTTCTCCCATTTAGCTAACATGAATTTTAAGGTAGGAATCTCATTATACACAGTCTGCAATGGGAGAGATAAAGTCACGTTCTGAAAGAATGCTTTGGCTAGCTTGGCGGATTCTTCAGAAGAGTCTACCAAGATGGGTGATTGATGAGCCTGAGCCAGGTAAGAGCAAGCCACTATGGCCTTGGCTTCACTTGAAAAGGGCAAGTTGTAGTTGTGCTTTTCCCTGAGTGAAGCTTGTAAGGGACTGACACAGTTTCCAGGAAATCCAAAACAGAGTAGCCATGACTATCTGATTTATTGCAGCCAGAGTCTTCAGGTTCAGAATTACTAGAAAGATTGTGAAACAGGTGAAAAATAGTTGGGCCAGATGAAGGGGGAGATTTCTTGTCGGAGGGAGGATCAGGAGGAGACAAGGGAGATTGGTCAGCAGAGAGCATCTCCGGCTCTAAGCTGACCTCTCTTTTCCTGCCTGTTCCTTGGGGTCATAACCTTTCACTTGGGGATTAGTGCAAGTATGCAAGTGGTGCCCTATTTGGCCACAGTTATGACAACCTTGCCTGTTAGTCTGTCCACTTGAACCAAGAGTCATAATACACAGAGTACAGGAGGTGGTCCCAGCGTTGCTGGCTTTATTCTCACAAATCACAGTACCTCCATGGGTCAAATGCATGTCTTTCAAGAGGGTCTTAATACTCTTCATGGACGTAAGAGATGCTTTGTGCACCTTAAAATGCAGGCACAGGAGCTGGTTCACCTTCAAAGCATTTTACATGCCGTAAAAGCTTCACATGAAGTTAAATGTCAACTGGTGATTAAAAGTTGTTCTTTGATATAAAATAAGTCAGCAAACTCAGCCAGAGTTTCTTTGGGTTTAAAGATGATGTGCATAAACACATCTTTATTGACCTCCAGGCTGAGATCCTCTCCAAATTTCTCAATAAGAAGGCGTTTTATATCCTCCCAAGTGACAATAGATGGGAGTTTGGAGAGCACAACTTCTTGGCAAGTAGGATTAAGACAGGTAAGAATATGCTCCTTCTTAAGCTTGTCAGTAGCCTTACACATTGCAGTTTTGTAGATTGTCAGAAAGGCAGCAATGATAGAGGTTTTGGGGTCAAATATTTGTTTGAAGAAAGGCTTATAGTTGGTGCCAATGAACGATGAGGTGGATTGGCTGTTGTCACCTGGGTTGAGAACATTAATGTGGGAATTGCCCTCAAACTCAGATTCTGCAGCAGGTTGTCTAGCCAAGAGAAGTCAAAGGCTCTCTTTCAGGGTGTCTAGCATAGAGCTGTTTTGTTCACTGATATCCTGGGTGGTAGTGACAGCAGCTCCAAATCCATCAATTTTGATCTGCTGTACTGCCAATGTGCCAGCAACCCTGTTGACACGAGTAGACAGGAAAGTTGCTTGAGCAGTCAAAGGGGTAACCTGCCCATTTTTTGTTTCCATCAAACAAGAGAGGTTCTGCACCTCACGTTCTAGAGTATATTACCTATCTGCAATATCATTAGTCACTACCGCTAAATTATCCAAGGCAAGAGCACAATTGAAATGAGGTTGGCCTTCCAAGCCAGGGCAACACCCATGATTGACATGGGAAGGGGTATCAGTGATCTCAGCCTTCCCTTTGCCATCAGAGTCAGAGGACAAATCATCAGGGTCAGAGAGGTGTTGTCTCAAATACTCAATCTCACCTTGCAAGTTAACTACTTGATTGGTTAGCAAGGCAATGTGAGAGTTGGGGGTAGGCTCTACTGGTGGAGGGTTTGGAACAGAGGCTTGCCATTGAATAGTGGCTTTGAGTTCAGCTAAGGCTTCTCATACCTTAGCTTCAAAGGCAGACAGGACCTCAACAGAAGAAGCTGGAGGAGTCACTTCAATAAAAGGTACTCTATAGTCAACATAGTTTTGAACGTGATACAGAGTGTCTCCTAGAGCAGCCTTATTCAAACCATATTGTTGGTGCAAATGTTGGCTCCAATTATCAACATGGACTCCAACTAACTTGAGTTGAGAATTGACATGCTCCTGAAATTGGTTGAGCTCGTTAACTAAGGTCCCAAAATCTTGACAATACTTTAGGAGAGTTGCTTTTATCTGCCTGCGCCACGTAGCTTGGTGTTCATCTAGTTTGCACAGTCAATCCTTGATGTACTCAGGAAGCAAGGAGCAAAGAGAGTTCAGAGACAAGGTTGAATACTTCTGTGAAGTCAGCAAGTCATTCTGGTTATCTGAAATACAAGCAAAGAGGCTATGTGATCATTCTTGATAGGCCATGTTTTGCACATGGTTGTTAGAGATAGCGGTGGCTACAGCAGTCAAAAGCTGGTTCTGTAATCCTAACACCAAATGGCAATGAACTAAAGCAGGTTGGATGAATTGGTTGACCAACACACCAATAGTCTTCATAGACTTCATTAAAGCAGGAGAGAGACCAAAGTTGAGGAGGAAGTAATACAGATCTTTGGAGGCATAACTGGGGCAGAGACCAAGAATAGTGTGCATTGCCACAGTGCCTGTGTGAAGGGAGCGCGCAGCAGCGTGAGCTTGCTCATAATTGAGAGAGAAATCTGAAAGGGGGCTCACACAGGCCAGGGAGATAACACCATTACCATGAAAGTAGAGGGGGAGTCCACAATAACTTCCTCCAGAGGAGGACTAGAGACTTTAGGTTATTTGGGTACTTCAGAAACAAAAGGAGAAGGACCAGAGAAGGCGTGGGGGAATGGAGTAACCAAGGGGCTTGCAGCCCCTGTAGTGAGCACCATTTTGTTGTGTTTGGCTCCTGGGGATGACATCCAGGAGGACACAGCAGAAAATCTTTATAAAAAAAGATTTGAGGTTTGAAGCTAGTCTTGGGTTAGCCTTCAGGGCAAAATTAAGGACAAATACCTTAATTTCCTGGAATACAAGATGAGGAATTTCTTTTGGAAAAAAGGAAAGAAAAAAGCTTGAAAAATATTAAAGCCAACACAAATGTGGATTAACTTGTCTTTATTAGGAGATTTGATTCTACTTAAATAGTAGACAAGGGTCAATGATCACTCATTAGGTAGACAGAGTGACAGAGGGGGTCACGTTGGGTTAAAATCATACCAGGATCAGTTGAGGGCTGGTATGTCAATCTGGAATAGGTGGACATTGGAGTTGACCCATTTGCAGAAGGCAAGAAATTCCCAAAATTAAAAGCAAAACCAACCAAATCTTTGCACATATCACTATTTGAAGGCTATATCAAAATAACATTAATGACGCAATTTCCAACATACTTCAATTGAAGTCATCTATGGAGTGAAACTGTCATGAATGACATTTCAATACTTGTATTGAAAACCCAAGAGTTAAACCCCGGTTCCCAGAAGGCAGATTCAACCCTCCAGACCAGCCCAGAACCCGCCAATCCGTTAAAAGACGGGCTCAAATCAGTGAATCACTCCGCGTTCCGCCAGCCTGCTACAAAGGAACCTTCAAAAACAACTCAAGTCACACAAAGTGAACAGGGGACCACCAACTTGCTAAATTGCGTACTTGAGTTGACAAGTTACTCCGAGACCCGTCAATCTCCCAAGGACAACTCCCCAAATGGTCATCAGATTGATGCTAACCTGGAGCCACCAAGGACCTGAACCTACGCAGCAGTTACAGCTTGCCTTAAAGAGGTTAAAACAAACCCTATTCTCAACTCTGCCAACAACCTGCCGGCATGCCGCCCAAAAGGGGTAGTACCATTGGACTACTCAGGTGACATAGTGAACAGTGGCGGCAAAACAAAGCATTGCCTTTCCGATTTGCCAGAACAGGCACAACCTGGATCTGCCGCCCTTGAGACCCCAGGCCAAGACCCACGTCCCACCAGTACCTTGTCTGCAAACCTGCACCCTACAAAAATTGAAGGAGCAAAATCCCATGGTATAAAAAACCCGGCGGTATGGTGAAGACCACATCATCATTTTCAATAATAAAGTTTTATGAACCTTTGGTTCAAACAAATCTTACCCTATCTAGTCTTATTGATCTTCCATCTTAATTTCAGTCAAGTAGACCGCCAGGCCGCCGCCCTTCCCCAAGACCAACCTGCCAAATTGTCCCAGGCATTATACTGTCCCCCGGGAGCCCCCTTTGGACCTGTGCATTTTACTGAATACCCCCCAACCTGACCTATTCAGAGTACGACTTGGAAACCATCCTCATTGTTGACCCTTTGGCAAGGACTAGAAGTACCAAGTACATAGGACGCAAAGGAAAGAGGGTTGAGATCCTGCCCTTACTGTTCAAAGACAAGTACAATTACCTGCCTGCCTACTTTGTTCCTATGACTCCCCCTTTAACACCACAACCAGACCGCCCGTTGGAACCCACCACCGCAGCCAAGACCACCTCTACCCAACTGTTTGGAGTACTCTACATTACCTTGACAGGATTGGTAGATTCCATGGTCCCCAACTCTGGACTGGTCCTTACTCGGGCAATCTGTATCTTATATTATCAAGTTAGCACCCATTCTGTGGTGGGCCCTACCCGCCGGCTCGGCCGTACCTCATCCCGAGCCGCCCAAGGCCCCTACTTACAACTGGCTTCCTGACAGAAACCTCCTTTTACCCAGAAACCATTGCTACCCAACTACTTCACAGCCCAAGATCACCAAGATAATGTACAGGCTAAGGCAGAGGCAAATATAGTAGCCAGAGCCCTTAAGGTCAAAGAGCCCAAGCAAAGATCCCATAACGCCTTCCCATCTTCAAGGTTAGCCAATGAGTCCTCAAGATAAAGACTGAGCTCAGTAACTCTCACTCTACCAAGTTTAAGGTCAAGTGGTCAAGACTCTTTCAAGTCTACCAAGTAGGGTCTAACTTTAATCACTACATCAAAGGGCAACTGTGGTGAAGTAAACTCCCTGGTATCCGACAATTTGTCAAGTACCAGGGAGTTGACTGTTGCATATGTGAATCTAATAGTATTTTTGGCTTAACCAATTTCAAGCTAATTTTTATTAGTAATTTAGAGGTTCAAAACCAAAATCCAAGATTAAAAACACCAGAATTCAACTCTGTTTAATAAATCTGTTAGCTCAAAGACCAATTTAAGGGGTAATTTATAAATAAATTTACCAATGAAAATAAAAATTACTTGTGTTTCACACTCTAAAATAAAAAGTGGTCAGTTTGACACTTTTTAAGCTAAATCCTAATTTTATTCATAAAACACATATGCACTTATATATAATTTGTTATTTGCTATTATATTTTTATTATTAGTGTCCATAGTTGTTGTTTAAGCTCCCAAGCATCACTATACTGGATTTAGTGATCTACATATTAATCAACTATCCCACTTGTTTTACATTATGTCTATTCCGGGTTTGTAGATCAAGTGGTGCCACATAAATTAAGCCTTTTTTTAATAAATTTCTTATGTAATTTATAAAAGACTGAAACCTGACTTCCTCTCTTTTGACACTATCCACTTGCCACATGATTGGTTTCAGATTTAGCTAATCAAAGATCCAGAATTAAGGCTAAATTAATAAGGGACACACTATGAGCGCCACTTGACACACCAACTTGACACTTTAACTGGAGACTAGTGCAGAGAGCTTCTTAATGTTTTAACGCTCACAATGGTAAATAAAACACTCCCAGCTCCTTCCTGCACACTATTATCACTAATAAACAGATTTCTGCTCATTTACTTTTTTAACTTATGTTGTATTTTTTATTTTTGAGTATATGAACTGCCTTGCTTTTGGGTTAACTTTTGAACCCGGTTTAAATTTAAGCAAGTTTTATATGTAAAAAACATAGTAAATTTGATGTTTCTGCTCGACTCCAGCATACTCGACAGTGAGAATTCAGCTTTTTTCAACTGATTGACAGTGCCAAACTTAACACTTTACTATGTTTTGAACTTTTAACTCCCAATGAAAAAATCCACATAATATATATTTGCAATTATAATCTACTACTCTTCCTGCTACTCCCCATATAATTTGTATATACTTTTTTGATTTTTAATTATACTTTTACATTGATTTAGCACTAAGATGTTATGCTGAACCTAACATTTTTGATGCTTCATCAAATATAACTTATTTTCTATGTTTTACCACTTTAGATCTATAATTTGAGTTTCTATTTTGCTTTTATTTGCTTTATGTTTTTTCTTGATAAATAAAACTTTATTTGCATACATTTTACTTATATTTTGCTTTGCTTTACCTATTTATGTTTAATATATCCTTTCAATTATTTTATTTACAATACTAAACTTTTTTTTTAGCCAAGATTAAACAAGAACAACAAGCCTACCAAGCGCTAAGCCTCAAATGGCTCCAAGGACCCTGCAACTACCCCCAAGTGTGCCAAGAAGACTGCAAAGACAAAGTCTCCCACTTCCTCTCCCCCAACTCCCTCTCCTCCCCCTTCTCCTCCTACTCCCTCTACCCTCATCTTTTCCTTCACCTTTGTCTTTTCCTGCAAGACCTTGCCAAATAAAAGTGATGACAATCTCATTGATCACTCTTTTCATAAGTCAGAGGCCAACTCTGAGCCCATAAAGAAGCGCCATGCCAAGAAAGAAAAAGCTGCCAAGAAGCCTACCTCTTCTTCTGGTAAGAAGAAGGAGGCCTCCAAGCAGGCCTCAAAGAACTCTTACCCCCCTGATGGCTTTTCTCCCCTTCCTTCATCTGATCCCCAAGATGAACCGGAGGAATAATCCAAGAAGTTTAAAGCTTCTGGCCACATGGCTTGGAATCTACTGGCCATTCATAACATCTGTTGTCGTGTTTGGCTCCAGGGGACAACATCCTGGAGGACACGGCAGGAAATCTTTGAGTTTTTGTTTTACCCCCCAAAGAAAGTAATTGAGTATGCGTCAACTTGACGGGATGTATCCCAAGGACTTGCACCTTGACACACTCAATTGCTGCGTGAAGCAGTTTCCCACCCACCACGGCGGAAAATCTTTATTACAAAAGATTTGAGGTTTGAAGCTAGCCTTGGGTTAGACTTCAGGGCAAAATTTAGGGCACATACCTTAATTTCTTGGAAAACAAGATGTAAAAGTCATTTTGGCAGAAAGGACAGGAAAAGCTTGAAAATTATAAAAGCCAACACAAATGTGAATAAACTTGTCTTTATTAGGAGTAATGATTCTACTTTAAATAGTTGACAAGAGGCGGTGATCACTCAATAGGAAGACAGGGTGGCTGAGGGGGTCACACTGGGATGAGTTCATACCAGGATCAACCACAGACAGGTACAATGATCCAGAATGGGTGAATATTGAACCAGACCCATTTGCAGAAGGCAAGGAATTTCCAAACTCAAAGGCAAAACCAGTCAAATCTTTGCAACTGTCAATATTTGAAGGCCAAATCAAAATAGCATTAACAGTGCAATTTACGACATCTCCCCTCTCAAGATTGGATGCTGGAAGTTGATACTTGCAAAGGAATTTAGAGTGGACACAGGCAAAGGGACAGCCAGACAATAGTAGCTTCACAGTGTACTCAATGCCCTTCTTGAAGGTGACCTTACAGGGCCCAACCCAGAGAGAATCCAGCTTGTGGGCTCTACCACCTGTACAATTCTGGTAGTAGAGAACTAGATCACCTACTTGGTATTTGGGGAGGGGGGCTCTAGCAGCATTGAATGGAGAGAGCTCCAAAGCCTTAACCTTATAAGCAGTGGAGTAGGCGGTTGCCTGGATGTCAATGATACAGTTGGTTAGGTCTTTCACGTGGGTCTCAGGATTTGCAGACATATCAAACTCAATCAAAGGAGGTCCCAAGATTGAGGGGGTAGTGGCCTCTTGTCCATAAAGCATGGCAAAAGGGGATTGACCAGTCACCCAGTGTCTACTAAGGAGGTAGGCAAAGAGGGCAGCAGGGAGGAACATGTCCTAATTGGCAGCGTCAGAGAGTGTGAGTTTTCTCATGATGGATACCAGGGTGGAGTTTGCTCGTTTGACAGTTCCATTGGTGGAGAGATTATATGGCGCAGAGAACAACTGATGAGTTCCCATAGCTTTGACAATAGAGGTGATGAGGCGAGCATTAAAGTTGATACCATTGTCAGAGAGCAGGACTTGAGGGCAGCCATGTCAATAGAAAATGTCTTGCAGCAAGAAAGTAGCCGTGGTCCTAGCTGTTATATCTTTCATTGCTCTGGCTTCAACCCACTTGCTAAAATGATCTACAGTGACCAAGATAAACCGACATCCCAACCTAGACCAGGGAAAGGGCCCAACAGCATCAATACTCACCGTATGAAAGGCATGCTTTGGAGGGATGAGTTGGGACTGGTGTTAGGAGAGACAAGGACATTGGAGTTGACAGGAATGGCAGGAGGCAAGGTCATCAGGGAACAAGAGGCACATGTTTTCCCAGTAGAAGTTTTTGCACAACCAGTCATGAGTCTTGGCTATACCTTCATGGCCAGTGTCAATGTGAGCTTGGAGGATGATGGCTATCCTCATGCTAGGGCAAACGTAGGGTAGGTAGGCATTGTTAACCTTTTTGAAGAGTTGTCTATCACAAATTATAGTGTACTTGGATAGGGTCTGTAGGGCCAAGCAGATGTCTTCAGGCTCAATGGTCCAAGAGTCAGGATATTCTATTAGCTTGTATAGTCAATCAGTATCAGCAAGATGGATAGCCAGGATTGGCATCCTTGACAGGCCATTCACATTCTGATGTTGGGCCCCAGGACGGTGTATCACCGTGAAATCATACCCTTGCAAGCGTAGAGCCCAACACGCTAGCCAACCTTCAGGTTCCTTTAGCTGTTGTAACCATTTGAGAGAGGAGTGATTGGTGACTACCCTGAAGTGTGTTTCATAGATATAATGCCAAAACTGCTTCACCGCATGTAGCACCGCAGACATTCCTTCTTGGTGACACTGTAGTTCTTTTTGTGCTTATTAAGGACCCTTGATGAGTAGGCTACAGGCCAATCTACACCTTCATTGTTGAGTTGGGCAAGAATAGCACCCACAGCTACTCCACTAGTGTCAGTATACAAGATAAACTCTTTATCATAATCAAGATAGACTAAGATAAGAGCCTCCTTGAGCTTGGCCTTCAGCAGTTCAAATGCTTGTTGTTGGCTGTCAGTCCATTCAAAGGGGACATTGTAAAGCAATTAGACGAGGGGTTTGCTCAGTTCAGCAAAGTCAGGGATGAATTGTTGGTAGTAGCCCATCATGCCAAGGAATACTTGAGCCTCTTGAAGATTTGTGGGAGATAGCATCTTGTTGATGGATTCCACCTTGTTATTCATGGGGCGGATTCCAGTCTGAGTGACTTCATGTCCTAGGAACTCAAGACGTTCCTTGAAGAAGGAGCACTTGGAGGGTTTGAGTTTCAAGCCAGCCTCACGAATCTTGATGAAGACAGCCTTGAGATGCTCCAAGTGGTTAGTAAAGATAGCGCTGAATACGGTGATATCATCAAGGTACACGAGGACACAAGAGAGTTTTAGGTCTTGTAAGATGGAGTTCATAGCCTGTTGAAATGTGGCAGGGGCATTGCATAGTCCCTGGGGCATACAAGTGGGTTCAAAGAGGCACTCCAAAGTAATGAGCACAGTCTTTTCTCAGTCTTCAGGAGATAAGTCAACCTGCCAGTACCCCAAAGCTAGATCCATGGCAGAGAAAAACTTGGACCCACCCAGCTGTCTGAGAGTGTCGTCAATGCTGGGCAAGGGGTATGAATCTTTCTTAGTGAGAGAGTTTAGGCGGAGATAGACCATTACAATGCAATGTCACCCATCTTTTTTCTTGAGAATTAGTAACGGGGAAGCCCAAGGGCTTTGGGAAGAAGCCAGTAACCTGGCGTCTAGAAGTTGCTTGAGTTCTTTTGATATTTGGGCATCTTCCACACTACTACAGCAATATGGTTTAGCTCAAAAGGGGGTGCATCCCCAGTATCAATCTGGTGAATGACTCCTTTGGTTAGGCCATAGTCAATAGGTCCAGAGGCAAAGATGTCACTGAACTGATCAAGCAGGTCCAACACGTCTTTTTGCTGAACAGGAGACAATTGGGGAAATCAGCAGCAGTGAACAAGGAGAGGACTTGAGGATCATCTTCAGGTAGGTTGAAATCACTGAAATTTCCAAAGGGGTAGAGGGAAGATACTTGTTCTGCTCCAAGTACACGACCATGACCTACAACCTGGCCTCTGGTTACTTGCATGGGAAGGGCTGTCAGGTTATCAAGCAATAATTGTACAGGCTCTTTGTGGGTTTGATCTAGTATCCCAGGACACAGGCAGAGCTCTGTACGACTTAAGGATTCAGGTGAGTAAAGTTCCAAGAAGGACTTTCCAGGTAGCTCATAAGAAATCTGGAAATCAATCACCACCTGAGAGCCAAGGGGGATAGTTATAGCTGCTGGCACTAGCAGAGGTACCCCTTCTTCCGCAGGGAAGAAAGGAGGAGGGGTACACATATTGTAGGAGTGAGTCCTATACTTGAGAGAGAAGATACCCATAGGGTACTCAAGCACACAAGTTTTAAGACGTTTTCTTGAGAGGCACGGAGGTTCTTCAAAAATCAAAGGAACCTCATATCCCAAGAGCAAAAGGTATCCATCTTGTAAGTTTACAATGCCATTATATTCTCAGAGGAACTGAGTACCAATCAAGAGGTCACAGTTTTTGTTCTCTAGGACCACAGCGGGGGAAGCAATAAGGAGTTTCCCAAACCTCATGGGTAGCGCGGAGTAGGCACCAATGGCTTGAGTTTGGGCCATGCCAGCTGTGCCATACAACTGCGTATAGTTGAGGTCAGGGGCCAACTTAAGTTTCTTCATTAGTTTGGAAGATACCACGTTGACTGGGGAACCTGTGTCCAAGATGGCTTTGATCTTAACCTTTTGGATTGATACTTTCACGTGGGTTGTATCTTTCCCAAAGAGAGGCAAGACTGCCAACACATCTTGCACAGCCTCTAGCTTCTTTTCCCATTTAGCTAGCATGCATTGTAACCCAAGAATTTTCTTATATACAGTCTGTAGTGGGAGGGATACAGTTACATTTTGGAAAAGAGCTTCGGCTAACTTGGCTGCTTCCTCAGAAGAGTCAACCAAGACGGGAGGTCGGCAGGCTTGGGCTAGGTAAGGACGAGCCACCATGGACTTAGCTTCACTTGTAGGTACTCGGGAAGTGGTGGTAGTCTTCCAAGAGCAAAGCTTGTATGGTACAGGGATGGTTTCTGGAACTGCCAGGACGGAATAACCATAACTATCAGAGTCTTCACTATCAGAATCTTCAGGCTCTGAATCACTGGAGAGATTGTGAAACAGATGAAGAATAGTTGGGCCAGAGGAGGAGAGAGCTTCCTCATCAGAAGGAGGATCAGGAGAAGACGGGGGAGATTGGTCAGCAGAGAGTGTCTTCATTTCTAAGCTGACCTCTCTTTTCCCACCTGTTTCTTGGGATTGCAACCTTTCACTCTTGATTAGTACAAGTGTGCAAGTGGTGCACAATCTGGCCACAGTTATGGCAGCCTTGCCTCTTAGCCTGTCCACCAGCACCCAGAGTCATAATGCACGGTGTACAAGAGGTAGTCCCAGCATTATTGGCTTTATTCTCACGTACCACTGCACCTCCATAGGTCAAATGCATGTCTTGAAAGAGCGTCTTAATACTCTTCATGGAAGTGAGCAAAGCCTTGTGTGCCTTAAAGTATAGGCATAGAAGCTGGTTCACCTTCAAAGCGTTTGAACAAGCCGCGTATGCTTCCCGGGGAGTTAACTGTCAACTAGTAATTAACTGTTGGCCTTCAATGTAGAAACAATCTGCAAAATCAGCCAGGGTTTCCTTGGGTTTGAAAGCAATGTGCATAAATGCATCTTTCTTGACTTCCAAGTTGAGGTCTCCTCCAAACTCTTCAATAAGAAGGCGCTTCATATCCTCCCAGGTGACAATAGAAGCAAGCTCAGGGACCACGACTTCCTGGCAAGTGGGATGAAGGCAGGTAAGGATGTGTTCCTTCTTGAGTTTGTCAGTAGCCCTACACATTGCAGTTTTATAAATAGTCAGAAAAGCAGCAATGATAGAGGTCTTGGGATCAAATATCTGCTTGAAGGTCGGCTTATAGTTTGGGTTGATGGACAAGGACTGGCTGTTTTCACCAGGGTTGAGGACATTTATATGAGGGTTGTCCTCAAACTTGGATTCAGCAGCAGGTTGTTTAGCCCAGAGGAGTTGAAGGCTTTCCTCTAAAGTGTCCAAGGTAGAGCTGTTTTTCCCACTAATGTCTCAGGCAATGGCGGCAGCAGTCCCAAATTCATCAATCTTGATTTGTTGTACTGCCAAGGTGCCAGCAATCCCATTGACACCGGTAGCCAGGGAGGTGGTCTGAGCAACCAAAGGGGCAACTTGTACATTTATAGTCTCTGTAAAGCGGGAGAGGTTTTGGACCTCTCTTTTCAACACGTCTTGCCTATCAGCTACATCATTTGTCACTTTGGCAAGTTGATCTAGAGCACACGCACAGTGGACCCAGGGTTGACCTTCTAGACCAGGGCAACAACCATGATTGTCATGAGCGTTAGTATTAACAACTTCACCTTTCTCTTCATCTTCAGATTCAGATGACAAATCTTCAGAATTAGAGAGGCGCTGTCTTAAGTACTCAATTTCACCTTGTAAGATAGCCACCTGATCAGTGAGAGAGGCAATACAAGGGTCAGACATAGGTTTTACTGGAGGGGGTGCTGCACAGAAGCTTGGTGTTGAGTGGTAGCCTTGAGCTTGGCAATGGCCTCCCATACTTTGGTTTTGAAATCAGATGGGGTCCCAACAGGAGGAGCGGGAGGAGTCACCTCAATAGAGGCCACTTGGTCATCCACATAATTTTGCACCTGGTATAGAGTGTTGCCTAGTGCAGCCTTATCTAGACCATATTGATGCTGCAGATGGCGGCCCCAAGTATCAACATGAGCTCCTATCAATTCAAGTTGCAAGTTGACATGCTCCCTGAATTAATTGAGTTCACTAACCAGAGTCTCAAAATACTGCTGATGGTTAAGCAGAAAAGCCTCAATTTGCTAACGCCAGGCTGCCTGATGTTCATCCAATTTGCATAGTCAATTCTTTATGTATCCAGGAAGTGAGGAACAAAGGGAGTTCAGGGAGGTGGTTAAATAGTTCTGTGACACCAACGAGTTGCATTGGTTGTCAGAAATACAAGCAAAGAGACTGTGTGACCATTCTTGATAGGCCATATTTTGAGCGTGGTTATTTGAGACAGCGGAGGCTACAGCATCTAACAGTTGATTTTGGGATCCCAAAGCAATTTGATGGTGAACTAGGGCAGGTCGGATGAACTGGTTGACCAACACGTCAATAGTATCCATGGATTCCATCAATGCGGGGGGGAGACCAAAGTCTAAAAGGAAGGAGTACAGGTCTTTGGAGGCGTACACGGGACGGAGGCCAGGGATAGAGTGCATGACTACTGTGCCAGAATGAAGAAGGGAGCGGGCGGTAGCACGGGCTTGCTAATAGTTGAGAGAAAAAGCAGGAAGGGGGCCCACAAGGGCCCGGGAGACAGAATCAATACCATAGGATTTGCAGGAACATCAGTGATGTCTTTTTCTAGAGAGTGACTAGAAACTTTAAGTTGATCTGGTACTTCAGAAACAAAGGGAGAAGGACCAGAGAATGCGTGTGGAAACGGGGTAACCAAGGAGCTTGCAGCCCCTGTAGTGAGCACCATTTTGTTGTGTTTGGCTCCAGGGGACAACATCTTGGAGGACACAGCGGGAAATCTTTATTACAAAAGATTTGAGGTTCAAAGCTAGCCTTGGGTTAGCCTTCAGGGCAAAATTAAGAGCATGTATCTTAATTTCCTGGAAAATGAGATGTAAAAGTCCTTTTGGCAGAAAGGACAGGAAAAGCTTGAAGATTATAAAAGCCAACACAAATGTGGATAAAATTGTCTTTATTAGGAGTAATGATTCTACTTTAAATAGTTGACAAGAGGCAGTGATCACTCAATAGGAAGACAGAGTGGCTAAGGGGGTCACGCTGGGATGAGGTCATACCAGGATCAACCACAGACAGGTACAATAATCCGGAATGGGTGGATATTGAACCAGACCAATTTGCAGAAGGCAAGGAATTTCCAAACTCGAAGGCAAAACCAGTCAAATCTTTGCAACTATCAATATTTGAAGGCCAAATCAAAATAGCATTAATAGCGCAATTTATGGCATCTGTAATGTGGATGGGGAGTTCAAAGTTCCCAAGCGCTTCTTCTGCTACTTCCCCATCATGTCCGTGAAGGGCAGCCCAGACTATGCTGCTGATAATTACATTTTCAACTGTAATAATCAAAAGCGCAGAATCAAGAGCAAGCACTTTGTTTGTGAGGATAAGACTTGTGGGGCCCGCCTAAACACCAAAAGTTAGGAACTGGTCACAGCCAAGAAGGGGGAGCACACCTGTGAGCCCCTTAATCATGAGGATGCTTAAATTGTATCTTGTGCAAGTTATTTTCACCTCCACCAACATCCATGCTTCCAATTTGGCCATCAAGGCCCTTCAATGCCTGCAGCCCAAAAATCTTAAGTTGGTGCCCACACAGGAGCAACTGGTTAAGTTTATAAGCAATAAACAAATTGCTACCAATCCTCCACCACCCAAGGCCTCAGACGTTCTCTCTGAGCTCACACTCACCCACACCCATGAGCTTAAGCAGTTTTCAAATGGGTAGCACTTTCTCCTTTATGACAATGACCCAGGCTTCAAAAAACGCATAATCTGCTACTCAACTCAGCAAAACCTGATGCAGTTGAAAAAGGCGTCAACCTGGCTAGCTGACAGTACTTTTGCCACTTGCCCTGGATGTTCTACCAGCTCTGGATAATCCATGCCCAGATAGACATCTGGATGATTCCACTTGTATTTTTCCTCCTTGTTGATGCCATTAAGGCATATACACCACAGCTTTCTAAATTCCGCGCTGTAAGTTTATTGCCCTGCCCTCAGAAGATGATAATAAGAAGAACCTGTCCTAAATCTGCTCTAACCCTCCTAATGCCAAAAAGGACCAGACCACCCTGGATGTTAAAGAAAAGACAAGGCTTAGAGCTCTTGGCTTGCACATTTGCATCATGGACTTTGAGCCTGCTCAGTTTAATGCATTCAAGCAGCTGTTCAGCAGGGAGGTACAGGGGTGTCACTTTCACATCCTTCAAGGATTTTCTTGCAATGTGCAGGTCAATACTGACCTTAGTAGGTTGAGCCAGAGGGATATCTTGGACATTTGAAAATTTGTGCTGGCAAAATTTAGTGCTTTGGCTTTTTTAAAGCCAGAGCACACTGCATAAGGGTTTGAGGTTCTCAAAAAGATTCTTTACATAGCAAAACATCCAGAGTTTAAACCTTTTCTCAAGTACTTCAAGCCCCAGTGGATTGGGAAGGTTGTCACTCAGAGGTAAGGCCTGAGCCAAGGCCAGCTGGTGTATACCAGGCTGCGGTAAATGGTGAGCTGAAGATCACTTGTGCACTAGAAGCTTATCATAAGAATCTTAAGGCTAACTTTGGGCTTCACCCAAAGTTCAATAAGTTTTTTCTCTCCTACAGCACAAGCATGAAAAGACCATCTCCAAGCTCTTAGATCTAGCTAACTGCGTCCCCCACCAAGCCCTCCACAAAGTTCTACCTCTTCACCAAGGCCATCCAGAATGCAGTCAAGCATAAATAAAAGGCTTTGGAGATCAAGCAGCAGCTTGAGCTTGTCGCAACTGCCCTCTTGGAAGGGGCCAAAAGGAAGAAGAGCAAAAAGGGGAGGAGTAAACCTGCCTGCTTATATGCTTTTTACTTTTAACTTTTAACTTTTAACTTTTTAGCTTTAATTTTTACTTTTTAGTTTTGATCATTTAGTTTTAAATTTTATTTTATTTTATTTTTTAATTTAATCAGATAGTAATGATTATTTAATAGATATATGGTAATTTTGAGATGAATAGTTATAGTTGAAAGTGAATGAAGTATCTTAATTTTTGTTAATTTACTAGTAAAACATAAGATATTCACAGTTGTGCTTATATAAAGTATATCAAATAAATACATTTATTTCTTTACATTTTGTTTAAACTATATTATTGTATTTATGTTTCTTTTTGTCTCATTGGAATTTTAGTTTTTATGGTAATAAATATTTTTTATAATAAAGAGTGTAAATTAAATAGTAAAATGAGAAATAATTGCTTATTTTTCCTCATTTATATTAGTTAAAATATAGTTTTTCTTGCATTTTTAGAATTTCCAGGGTCACTTTAGTATACCTTAATTGTATAGTCTAATTTTTGTATATTAAAAGTTTTCAGTACATAAAGATCTGTTAATTAAAAAGTGTTAATTTCCAGTTGTCAATCACGCAAAAAGCTGAATTCTCACTTTACTTAATAGTCACGCACCAGGGAGTTGATTTTACCACATTTGTCCATAAATATAGTGAAGGTGTCTGCTTCTCCCAGCCAGTCAATGGAAGCTGTCTTAAACTCTATCATGCTTAGTTTAGCAGAAGAGTGTGATAGTGTTGACAATTGATTTGTCAAATTTAAATAAATTTGAATTAATCAGTCAACACCAAAAGGTTGGGTATAAAGCCCAACCTCTAATCATTCAATAAACTTGTCCAAAACTCCCTAACTGTTTTGGGTTTTTTTGTAGCTCACTACTACAATGTGACACCAATTTTAGATCATTTCTAAAACACAAATTGGGCTTGACAAATATTTGCAAGCTTGTTTTAAGCAGGTTCACTGATACTCAAATAAACATTAACTCCATGTTTTCAATATTTGAGTCAAAACATATCAAAGTGAAGGCCACAGTTGTTTTTTTCACTCCATTTTTGCTTACTGCTACTTTAGGTTGTATGTTACTTTATGTTGTGAATGCCAATGTTTGCACTATTTTGATTTTGTCTTTGTTGGGTTATTCCAAGGAAAAATTCCTTGCTTTTTTTGCTCCTTGAAATGGGTCTATTTCTGAAGTGGAAAATTCATCTGTTTGATTTCCTGATCCTGTGCAACTCACTTGTCCCACTTGTGCTTGTAGTGAGTGATCCTACTGTCCTAGTATTGTTTTGTGGTATCACCAAAACAATATATATTCCAATTCTTTATCACCAATAAAAGTTAAGTTCTATTCACATTTTTGTCTTTGTGTTTTCAAGTACTTTGGCACTTTTTCTAGCCATAACTAGAAGAGACTTATTATTCAGGGCCACAAGGTAATTGCATCACCTTTCCTGGCAACTAACCAACTTAGTAAAAATCCAATCCTAAGGTTAGGATTCCCCATTGTGTGTCTGTATTGCGCCTCAGAACACAACAAAAATGATGCTCACTACAGAGGCTGAAAGCCCCTTGGTTACTCCCTTTGAAACAATTTTTAATAGTCCTTCATCTCCATTAATTCAGGACCTGTCTTTGCCTGAAGTCTCCAGCCCTCTAGTGAAGGATGGCATGTCTGACCCGCCTATCACTTCTACTGTTCTAAACCTGGCTAATAGCTTCTGTCTTGTCGCCTACCTGCTGGGTACCACTGACCTAGATTAAATTACGTCAGTGGCCCTTGGGCTAGCCTGCAAGGGAGCCATTTCTAATTTACAAGCCTAGTTCAAGTCCATAGAATATTATGAGATGGTAGTTGCTTCTTGTATTTCACACTACTTCCTTTCAGCAGCCGACTCTGCTAATTGCCTAATTTTGTCTTTTGTTCAACTTGCGCTGTTCCATCATCAGATGGTACTGGGGCTCCACGTCCATGAAATTTTCTCCCTTTGTGCTGCTTTTTCTAATAATTGGGAGCAGTTTTCTGCTTATCAGCAGTGGATGTACTCTCTTTTTGCCCCAGTATCTGATAACCAGAGAGATTTCATCACTTCCCAAGCTTGATTGACCAAATCCATCAAACATCTGTGTTTTTCTGTCCCTGACTATGTTTGTGAACGTCTTCAGGAGTTCCACCAGCTATAACAACCCTGACAGGCCCAGGTTGACTCCACTCTTAACACCCACTGTACTGACTTTGAGCAATTAGTGGTACAACTCAATGAATTCTGTGTCCATACTGCTGAGCAGCTACAACACTTGGCTGAGGTTGCCTCAAGAAGTATGCAAAAATTCAGGATGAGTTAGTACAAAAGAAAGTTGCTGCAATTAATACTATTCAAGGATTACAGGCCCATGTGGATGAGTTGAGCCAAGCGCCTACTGGTGGTCACCCTTCTGAAGACCTGATGAGACAAGAACAAGAATTGTGGGATGCTATTCATGAACTGTGTGCTACTACAAGAAGCCAAGCTTCTCTGGAGACTGCACCTCAACCTGATCCTCAGGTAGTCATATTGACCACCCAGGTGGATGCACCCCAACAAGAGATCTTGGAGCTACAAGCAGCTGTTGCTGAATCCACCAGTTTTCCAGAGCCCTATGAAGATGAAGTTTGTTGCCCTGGACTACCTGAACATCCACGTATCAGTTGTGCTAGAGAGTTGATTGCTCTAGCCAATAGACTTGACCATATGAAGCAAGATCACAGTGCTCTAGATACAGACTTTCAGGAAATGACCAAATTGATTGACTCTGTCAATAAGCAATTCTCCCCTTGTCTGTTGGTAGGCCCTTCCCTGACTTTGCGCCTAGCTGAACTCTCAACTGTGATGACTAACCAAGGACGTCAGTTGGATACTGCTGAGCATCAAGCAGGCCATGCTGCTGGTGCTGGCACCCACAACGTCAACTCTATAATTACTTTGGAGGAAAAAATTTGACAGCTGTGGGCCAGAAAGCTTCCCACAAAATCTGAGGCTGAGTTCTTCCCTCACATCAATATGATAGACAGTAATAATGGTGGACCAACTCCTGTGACCCATTTCAAACCTACCTTCAAATAGGTTCTTGACCCAAAAATGTCTACAATTGCTGCCTTTCTTACCATATACAAAACTGTCATGTATAGGGCTTCTGATGAGATCAAGAAAGAACACATATTGACCTGCCTCCACCCTATCTGTCAAGAGGTTGTGGTACTTGAGCTTTCCTCCATTACCACTCAGGAAGAGATGAAGCAACTGCTGATTGAGGAGTTAGGAGGAGACCTTAGCTTGGAAGTGAAAAAAGATGCATTCATGCACATTACCTTCAAGCCTAAGGAAACCTTGGCTGAGTTTACAATAGGTTTTATGTGGAAGGTCAACAACTAATAACGAGTAAACAGTTGACTGCCCATGAGGCCTATACTGCTTGCGCTCAGGCCCTCAAGGTCAACCAGCTACTGTGTTTGCACTTTAAGGCTCATAAGGCTATGTTTATGTCTATGAAGAGTATCAAAAACCTCCTCCAAGACATGTACCTCACTCAGATTTAGTAGTACAAGAGAATTGAGCCTCTACATCAGGCTTAAATTCCAGCTCTTCACAGATCTTAGCTTTGAATGCCCAAAACCAGCCCAAACAACAAGGTTGTCATAACTGTGATCAGGCAGGACATCACTCACAAGTTTGCATAAATCTCCTTGTTAAAGGAGCTGATTCTAAAGACCAGGCAGAAAAAGAGAGGTCAACCTAGAGACAGAGACAATCTCAGTTGACAACTCTTTGCAGTTTTCCCCTTCTCTTTCTCTCTTATTCTGCTGATGAGAAACCTGATTCTTAAGCTCCTCCCATTTTTCTCCTCTTCCACAACATTTCAGACGGCTCTGACATGAAAGAGTCTGACACTGAGAATTTCAATGCATATGGCTACTCTTTTCTTGCTGTACCTGAAACCATCCCTTTCCCTTATAAGCTGCGTTCTAGAAAGACTACAACCACAGCTAAATCTTTTGCTGACGCCAAACAGATAGTTTCAAGACCTTACCTCACTCAAGCTAAGAGGTTGCCTGTCTTAATGGAAGCCTCTGAAAAAGATGCTGAAGTGGCTGATGCAGTCTTTCAAAATGTCTCTATTTTTCTTTTCCTGAAGACTGTTTATAAGAAGTTTCCTGGTTTCAGGTGCATTCTGGAAAAATGAGATATGCAATTGACTAAAGCACAAGATGTCTTGGCTGTTCTTTCTCTGTTTGGACATAAAACTACAAACATAGAGATATTCATCCAAAAGGTTAAGATCAAGAATGTCCTCAACACTGGTTCCACAGTCAAGGTTGTGTCCTCTAAGTTAGTGAAGAAATTTAAGCTAGCTCCGAATCTCAACTATTGTCAGACCTATGGTACAGCTGGTCTATCTATGACCCAATCCATTGGCGCATAATCAGCTCTCCTTATGCAATTTAGCAAGCTACTTCTTGCTGCCCATGCCATAGTCCTGGAAAATGAGAGTTACAACATATTGGTAAATACTCAATTTATCAAAGAATACAATGGGATCATCAACATAAAAGATGGATACCTATTGACCCTTGGGTATGAAGCTCCTCTCATTTTTGAAGAACTTATCAAAGTGCCTGGTAAACGCCTAAAGATATATGTCCTGGAATACTCTTTTGGAATTTTTACCCTGAAGTATTGCACATACTCCTCCAATATGAAGTGCCCTTCTCCTGCCTGCCCTGCACTTGTAGAAATTCCCCTCTTGGCTACCTTGGCTGTGATCATCCCTCCTGGATCTCAAGTTATTCTTGACTTTCAAATCTTGTATGAATTGCCTGAGTGTACCTTCCTAGAACTGTACTCTCCTTTCTCTTTGGGGCGTAATGAACCTTACCTCTGTTCAAGAATTTTAGATTTTTCTCACAAAGATTCTGTACAGTTACTTGTGGCTAACTTAACCCCTGTACCTATCACCGTCTCTAGGGGTCAAGTGGCTGGCTATGGTCAACTTCTAAGTGCGCCTGATGTTCTCTCACTACATCTCCTTGGTACCTTACATGATTTCAACCTACCAGAGGAAGAACCTCAAGTGCTGTCCTTGTTCAGTGCTGAAAACTTCCCACAGTTGTCTTTTGTACAACAAAAAGAATTTCTTGACTTGCTTGATCAGTTTGCTGATATATTCACCAAGGAAAGTACAGATTATAGTCTGGTCAAAGATGTCATCTATTGAATAGATACTGGCAATGCTCCCCCCTTCTGAGCCAAGCCCAACCAACAAAGTAGAGTAGATGATGCTCAGGTGTCTAAGAAACTCAAACAGTTGTAGGATATTGGGCTGTTTGTCCCTTCCCAGAGTCCTTGGGCCTCCCTTTTGCTCATTTTTAAGAAGAAAATGGAGGTCATCACATTGTGATGGACTATTGATGATTGAACTCTTTAACCAAGAAAGATTATTATCCCTTGCCATGCATAGATGATGCCCTCCACTGTCTTGGGGGGTGTGGGGTTCCTGGTCACCAGTCCCCAAAGTGTCTCCTGGGTCATGGCCAGGGACCGGCTTGGAGGATTTGTCATTTACTAGTAGGGGGTGTTGGCTAGCTAGAAGTTTATATTGAGCCTGCATTAATAAAAACTCTTCCAATTGTCATGAATGATATTTCAATATTTGTATTGAAAACCTGGGAATCAAACCCTGGGCCTCAGAAAAAGCCTTGTGATGACCAGGGTAGACAGAAGCCAGCCAGACTGCCAATTAGACTAAACCCTGGCCCGCCAGAGATGCCTTGCCCCAACCAGGAGGAACAGGAACCTGCCAGCCTATCAAGTGTTGAGACCAGAAGTTCAAAATCAACATTGGAAACCCTGGATTTAAACCCCAACCCTCCAAAGGCTAATTGAGTCACCTGAGGTAGACAGGAACCCGCCAAATTGCTAAGTTGCAGACCCAAGTTGTCAAATTACTCTGAGACCCGCCAGCTCTTAAAGATGATTCTTTGAATAGACATCAGATTGATGTTAACCTTGTGCCATAAAAGACCCAGACCTATGAAAAAGTTGTAGCTTGCCTAAAGGAGGTTACAACAAGGCCTCCTGCCAGTTGCACCAATGATCATCAGCTAATGCTAGTCTTCAGTCCAGAATGGGTAATCCAATTTGATTGCTCAGGTGATGTGATGAACAGTAGCAGCAGAACAGAGCATCACCACTTCTGTTTATCAGAGCAAGCACAACTAGGATCTACCACCTGCAAACCAGAAGCCAAGGTCTATGTCTATTTCTTGGCTGGCCCAGTTGGTGAACCACACAGCAGCAGGCCCTATGAGGCACCCAGACGCAGTAGCAACCCACATGGGCTCAAGTACTTGACAGATGCAAAGACAGGTTTTAGTAGAATGGAGCCAGCTTACAATGTCAGCCCCTTTGACACCACCCGCAAAGGGTTTAAGCTGAAGGTTGAGCATGCATTGAGAAAGGTCTGACTGGGGCAGGGTGACGCTTGAGTTGCGCTGCCCAAAGCAGAGTTGATTATACACGCTTGTAAGTACCAGTTGATCTTGGTAGATGACATACCTGTTGGGATGTCCCCCTTGGGAATTGTCAGGAAAGTCCCTTGATGGGGAGTAGCCATACAGCCTGTACTATGTCCTTTCTTGGGGGAATTTTTTCTTTTAGGTAGGTCATAAACCTACCACTGCTACCACTGTTGCAACTGAACCAATTAGAGCTCAGCACTTGATTGGGGAAGACAACAGTCCAATAGAAAGGACAATAATGAATAGAATAAGATATTGTTTATTGTAGAATATTGAAATTAATATAATATATAGGAAAAGCCACAGGGCCACAAGGGGGTGGCATAGCAGCATGTTCCGTGTAGGGTTTGAAGCCAAGGAATAGCTTTTGCAGGGATCAGCAGGTCAAATTGGTAGCACTCCTAATTAGGAAAAAGTGCCTGCAGTTTGATATTACCATCAGATTGGTTCATGCTGTTAGATACTTCAAGGGGCCAACTCATCAAGCACCTCCTGTGTATTGTAAGATATGTTGGCAAGCAAGTCTGGAAACTTGGTTGGAACAGCATACTTTGTCCCCATGACTCTGCCCTTAACCCTGCAACCTGACTGCCCAATGAAACCCCACACCACTGCCAAGATCACATCCTCTCAACTGTTTGGAGTACTCTACATTACTTTGACAGAAATGGTAGACTCTATGGTGCCCAACTCAGGGCCCTGGTCTTTGCTTGGGTGATCTGTATTTTATATTACCAAGTTAGCACTCATCCTATGATGAGCATTACCCACTGGCCCAGCCGTACTCTGTCCTGAGTCAACTAATACCTCTACCTATGCCATGCTTCCTACATCAATACTTTTTCTATTACTAGAAGGGATCCCCACCATGCACTTGTACTTCAGCTGGGGCCAAACCTTTTGTAGGTCTGTACCAGTCTTTCAGCAACCTAGTAGACTCATTTTCAATGAACTCCTGCCCCCTATTTGTCATTTCAAGATGTCTAGTCAACCTTTCTCACTCCTCCTGAGAAGTTTTACTAGTGAAAAACCTTTTACAACTTTGACAATAGGTATTCTTCTCCCTTTTGCCAGGGACAAAAGATGTGGGGCAATTAACTTATGGTGGTTATCTGTACTACTTTTAACTTTGGGCAGGGGTTGTAATAGGCTTTTATTCATAGTCAGAAGGAAGATTTCTTTAGAAATATTCTGATATAATGCCTGGGGGTCTGGAAACAATAGGTATTTGCCAATGCCTTGGAGTTCTCCAACAATATCTTGGACTCCTGTACTTGAGTCTTGGGCTCCTGCACTCTACTCCAGCTCCAACTCTGTATCTTGTGCTCCATCTCCTTTGTTAAAGGCTTCTGCACCTTTGTTTTATGCTTTGGGTCCTCTGTGTAGTCCTTGTGGCTTTTGAAATCCACTTTTTTCAGTCCCTGAAAAGCCTCAGATAGCTCCCCCTTTTATAGCTTCTTGTTTCAGACCAAATTCTCTCTCAGAACTCTTGTTTTCCAAAGCTTAAACTATCCAGTTTTTCTTCTTCTACAATATATTAAACCTTAAAACTTACTTTAGCCAATGAAAGCCCTGATGTTTCTGCTTCTGCTCCTCATTTTTTAGGCTTTAACTCTTCAGTTAAAGCCCTCAACACACTGATCAAACAGGCTTAAACCTACAACCAATCAAACACTCAGACTCAACAGTTTTGCCAAATAGCTTGCCCAAATGACTTGCTCTTGACCATGGTTTGAACCTGTTGCTGTCTCGCTCTGGATAAACAACTGCTCCACGTTTTGAATGGTTTTGCCTAATTGTCATAAGTGACAGGTTCCTGTTAACTATGTATGTGATAGAATCCTAGATATGGGATTCAAACCCTGACACCCTGCGGGCTGCCAGCCCACAGGCCCAGCTGCCCAGCTGTCTGAGTTTTCCTGGGCTCAAACCAGAGCCAAATTTTAATTTGGAGAAACTCATGAGATTAATCAACTCAGAGTTGCACGTGCCAACACCTCACCTGCAAAAGGATCCTGTTAGTCCTGCCAATGAGAGTGCAGGCCTGGCCAACAATCCCAAGATAACTGGGGCCACCTCTGATAAAGAATTGAAGAAGTTTTCTGTAGAAGGCAGGCTGCCTGAGGATGATAAATCATGTGGCTCAAAGGGGAAATTTGAGTTTCCCCATTCCAACCCAACCAATGAGAGACCCTTTGGGCAGGACACCACTAATGATTTCCAAACCATGGAAGACAGTATCACCAGGCCCAAGGGAAATTTTAAAAGTTTTCCATGGCAGATGAATATACTTATACCCTGGGCTGCCAGGAAGTTGCCCATTGCCATTCTTGCAATAAAGTGACATGAACCTTTGGTTCAACCAGGCTATTCCATATTTGATTTTATTTCTATTTCATTTGCAGTCTACCTCCCGCGGTTCTGTAACTCACACTCACCAACCACAAGAAACTGCAAACCAAACACCCAAATCATATTGTATACCAGGAGCTCTCTTTGGCATGGTACATTTCACATAATATCCACCCAACCTGGTGTATTTGGAATTCACCCTAGAAGAAATCCTGATCTACAACCCAGAGGCCAGAACTAGAGAGACAGAAACCGTTTTCAGAGAAGGAACCCAAATCACCATACCTCCCCTGCTATTCTGCAATAAGTACAACTACTTGCCCTCCTACCTAGTTCCAATGACACCACCTCTTACCTGTGGCCTGACTGCCTGCAGGAATCCGTTGCAACCAATGAATCTACCTTCACTCAGATAATTTGGAATAATTTATGTCACCCTCATCAGCCTTATTGATTCAATGGTGCCTGCCAGTGGACCCTGGGCTCTCCTGGGAAAATTTTTATCTTATATTGCAAAGTTAGCTCCTGCCTTGTGGTGGGCCCTACCCGCAGGACCTGCGGGCTATCCGCCTGTAAGTTCTCAAGAACTCCCCACAGGCTGGATCCCTGACAGTAATTACTGTCATGTTTCTCTGGCAAAACTCAAGCGCTTTTGCCTATGTTTTACTTAAGGGATTTTCAAACCCTTGATTCTTCAATGTTTCTCCAAGCTTTCCCACATTTTCTTTAGTATTTCACAACTTTAAACTTGCCTGTTGCTCGCCTTTTGCCTCCCCTAATTGTTCTCAGCAAAATTCTAATATTTGCCTTCACAGTTTTTCTGTCCTGTTTCTGGCCTCTTTCCAGTTCTTCTTACTCAATCAGCTCCTTAATAATTTACCTTTTAATTCTTGTAAATTATTTCTTTTCTCTCTCTCTTTTAACCATGTGATAATTAATATAATTTTTAATTCATATTTTTGGCAGCAATAAAATTATTATTTAACTGATTCTCTCTTATTTCCTTTCTTAATAAACCAAAACAAATCCTAGCTCCTCTATTAATTCCAGTTAGTCCTTCTAAGCCATCTTTCAGTTCCTCAGCTATTCCTGCATCATGATTTTCTGGTCCTTCAGCCAGTTCTTTAACAACATCTTTTAGACCTTCAGCCAATTCTTTAACCACATCTTCTGATCCTTCCTTAACCATCAACAGTCCTTTCCAGCCTAGCCAACAATCAGCCCATTCCAGTCAGCAATCAGTTTAGACAATTCCTTCCAGTCAGAAATCAACCAGTTTTTTCCAGTCAGCACACATTCCAGTCCTCACCATGAACCACCTAGGTTTCAATCCTCATAATGAACCACCTAGGTTCCATTCCTCACCATGAACACCCTTGGTTCCAATCCTCACAATGAGCTGCCTTGGTTTCATTCCTTACCATGAACTGCCTCAGTTCCAATCCTCACAATGAACTGCCTTGGTTTCAATCCTCACAATGTCCTCTCAGTCCTTCAACTAGTCTTCACTGTGACCATACAGTCCCTCCTACTAGTCTTCAATGTAGATCCTGAACTGCCTCGGCCCTATAATCAGCCCCTGATACCAATACCTCAGACTTAGGCAATAAGTCTGCGGGGCTACTGGCACTTGGCAGGGGCCCTTACAAGTATCCTACACCTGGGCCATTCAACCACAGACAATCCTCATGTCTGTGCAGTTGTCTTTACTCACTCAGGTGATTAAGTCTGAGCTTTCAGTTGCAAAGTAAAAAGCTTTACTTCCCAGAGGCCTGATCACACCAAGTTCTGCAGCTGCTTCCCTGAGCAACCACCCTGGTGACACTCCTGAGCATATCCATGCCCTCCAATGATCACTTTGGGACCTCTTCAAAGCTCCCAGGGAAACATAGACAAGGAAACCCTACCAGTCCGTTAGGTAGAGTGCTTGTTCAAAGACCTCCTGTGAGTGCACAAGGGCACATAGGGCTATCTTAGCTCCACCCCTTCCCTGACAGCCTGTGTTACCCGCCAGGGTCATCCACTCTCCACCTCAAGCAGCCAACAATCCCTGCTGGGTGAGAACAACTGATCAACCCCTAGCAGCCAATGGTTCCTGCTTGGCTGGTTCATCACTTGCCTCTAGTAGTCCCCTGTTACTTACTAGGTAGGTATTATCTTTTCTAGTAGCCAACGCTCTTTAATAGGCCTATACCTACATCAAATCCACAGCAACTATCAATTCTCAGCATTGTGCCTTTATTTGAAGCCAAATAAACTCTTGCCTGCAAAACTACTTTCATGTGGATTGTCACAGGGGGTCTAAGTTCTTTTCAGCTATGACTTTGGCATCTGGCTACTGGCAAGTTGACCTCTCTTCTGAAGACAGACAAAAAGCTGCTCTCATCACATCTGAAGAATTGTTTGAACCTATCTATATGCCTCAAGGGCTTTGTAATTCCCCTGCTACACTCCAGAGAGCTATGGATTCTATACTACATGGTCTAAAGCTCTCATGTGTATTGGTCTATTTAGAGGATATAACAGTCTTCAGTGCAACCTTTACTGATCATCTGGCCCATCTAAAAGAGGGGTTTCTTAAGATTTGAGAGGATGGCCTCAAGTTAAAGCCGTCTAAATGTGCTTTCTTCAAAGAACGCCTTGAGTTCTTGGGTCATGAAGTAACTCAAACTGGAATCTGACCTATGACCAAGAAAGTTGAGGCCATCAACAAAATGTTTCCACCTACCAACCTCTGCAAAGTACATGTAAGAGAGGGGGGCTAGACTAACAAAGTCTGGCTCTCATACTGGTGAGACCAACCACCAGGATGCCATCCAGTGCAAGACTGGGATAGCCGCTCAAAGGGGCCTCCCAAAGGAGACTGGATGTGAAAGGGGAGGGAAGTATGCATCCAAAGCCATGACCATGGCTCTAGTAAGTAACCACAGAGAGCAATCCCAAGTGAAAAGGGCCTTTTTATTTGAATCAGGGATTTGGCACAAGGGGGAAGGATTGACCAAGTCAGAAGAAGGAGTTTCAGTAGTCACAGATTCTAAAGGTGGCAACAACTCTTCAAGATGAGAAGACAACCAAGAGGACAGCCCATGGAATCCCAATTTGATGGGAATCTGGGTGAGATGCTCAATTAAATTTGCAAAAAGACCAGGAATAAACTCAGAAGATTGAGAAATCAAGAAAAGTTTGCTCCAAAAGACTGGGTTTGAGGACCAGAACAAGAGGGAAATGGGCACCAGTATTCACACAGCCATCTTGTACCAAGGTGATAACATGATTTCAGCAGGTGCCCTTCTTTTGCTAAGACTACTGGGCAGACAGACCAGGTGCTCGGGTAAATAATAGGAAATGATCCAAATTAATATACTCGGAACAATTCCCAACAAAAAAAACGACGGGCGGGCAGGCAGTTGGGCAGGCGGGCCAGGGAAAGTGGTTGGTGGGGACAATTAAGTGCTTGGGTAAATAACAGGAAATGGTCCAAGTTATTGTTCTCGGAACAATTCCCAACAAAAAACAACAGGCGGACAGGCAGGCGGGCCAGAGAAAGCGGGAGGCGGGGACGACAGCGGGAGTTGGGATAAATATCTTTATTGTAAACAAACTTTAAAATAAAAAAGATTTGCAAAGTCAGGAGTTTATTCAACAATTGGAATTGGTAAGCAAGGGACCTGATGGCCCATGCTTCCATTTTATGCAAAGGGGGGGGGGTGATAGGATGGGAGGGGTTATGAAAGGGGCTATTGGAGTGCAATCTAAAGGGGAGCCTATTAAAGAGTACTAGCCAATCTTTTCCTGGTTTGTGACCAAGAAAAATAGGGGCAGCGGGCCTGGATGTAGGACTCAATCCCCTAATTGGCTAGGAGCCTTCCGAGGATTCAGGGTGCACATTTCCCCTAATGCTTTCCTCTGACGTCTCCACCAAAGAGCTTCAGAACCCAATTGTTTTGGGCTGGGGGACACCTGGGCTGGAGGAATTAGCTACTTGGGACACCACTGGTCGCGGGTTTTGGTACCCAATTTCCCCGGGCCGCAGATTTGACCTTTTCAACTTCATGTGGCCCGCATTTTTTTGTTGGTTTGCTAATTGTTTCAGGACCGGGCAACACTAAGACAACAAGCAATCCAACCGAATTAATGTCTCCTCCGCAGTTGGAGGGGACTCCAAAGAGGAAATGAGAACTTCAGCCGGGAAGGCCAACACAAAGTGTTTGTCTACCATGTGGGCCAAGTCCTCCAGGTTTTGGAGGGGTTTTGCCTGCACGCAGGCCACCTTTTTCAATGGTCTGGGAAATACATCCCAATCCAGGGCCAAAGGTGGGCCACAGAACTTTACAGTACAAGTCTTTTTGGGCATGATGGGCTATTATAGGCAGTCTATCTCTGACTTTGTCAAAATTAGTGAGCCTCTGGTTCAGTTGTTACGCAATGTTCCCTTCAAGTGAACTGCTAGCTAACAGCAGGCCATTAAGACTCTTAAACAAAAGCTTAAAGATGCTCCCATCCTGTTGTATCCCAACTACAATAAGAAGTTCATCCTTTACACAGATGCTAGCAATCTAGCTATTAGAGCCATCCTAGCCAACTAGACAATGAAGAAGTGGACCACCCTGTAGCATATGTTTTCTGTGTTCTCAATAAGCATGAGAAAAACTATAGTGTCACTGAGAAAGAGTGCCTTGCTGTACTACATGCTGTTAAATAATTCTGCCATTATGTTTATGGCACTCATTTCACTGTGGTCACTGATCATGCTTCACTTAAGTGTCACAGTAGGTTTCATCATGCTGGGTATTATCTGCCCAAGCAAGAAGGCTTGAAAAGCCAGAAAACTATTATCAAAATTGATCAAGTTAACAGATTTAAATAAAATGCTCAATCAGAAATGGGTTATGGTTGCTCCAGTCTGTCAGCTGAAACTGGTTCCCCCTTGCAAATTGACATTGATAAATTGGCGTAATTTGAGGGTCACCCAATATGAGCTTGTCAATCAGCATGGTCATCAGAAACTAGTCACACAAGGGTTCTCTGCAACCTGGACCAGATACTTACTTGATGATGTGAAAGTAATAAGAGGTCAAGACTCAGGTGGTATTGCTTAGTCAATTTTTCTGATATATATTGAATAATTTTCACTGTTTCAACTCTAAGAGTTGAGTCCTTCCCAAATTTTACTCAATAAAAATCATTTATCCCAAGTTCTAATTTAATTTTCACAATGCATCCTGTGGTTGGGTTGTTACAATATATTCTGTACAATCTGATTCTCAACAGAATTATTTCTGGAAGATGGGATCCTGCAGTTGGAACTTTGTTGTTGGTGCCGCCCAATGTTAATTTTGCGCCAATCAATTTTGCAGCTCCTTCCCCCATTCTTAAAACTGAAAATTGTGTTGCCTCCTAATGTCCAGAATTTTATTCTGAAGATTTGTTGATGTTGTCTCAGGCCATTTATCTTGGGCTACTTTGGCTAGAATTAATTGTTCTGCTTAATCTTGGTATTACAATTGGAAATTTTACAAAAAGATATTTGAAGCCACATTGGTGGTTAATCATTAATTCTATGTGGATTTGGGTGGTAATTCCCTATCACTTAGAAACAGCTTTATACTATCCTGCAATTTCCGTCACATTAAGTGGCTACAACAGCTCAAGGAGCCTGAAGGACAATCAACTAGATGGGCCCTTTGCCTTTGGGGCTATAAGTTCACTGTGTTACATCACCCCAGAATCCAACATCAGAACACAGATATATTATCACAAATGCCTATCCTTGCCCTACACCCTGCAGAAGCCAACCAATTGTATGAACTAATTAGAAATCCTTCTTCCTAGGAAAACAAGACTGAGACAATTTGATCTGCCCTGACTAAGCTATCTGAGAACACCCTCATTTGTGACAACCAGCTCTTTAAGAAAGTGCATGACCATTATCTACCCTATGTACACCCTAGTCTTTGCCTCTTGTTAGTGCTTCAGGCCCACAAAGAGACTGGACATAGAGGCATCACAAAAACCTATGACTGGCTCCAGAAGAACTATTATTGGGAAAACCTCTGTCTACTGATCCCTGATGTCATTGCTAGTTATCACAACTGTCAGCTACAGCATTCCTGAGCTGCCTCCCACAAGTTCAAATCAGTCCTTCCACAGCACGCCTTTCATACAGTCAGTATTGACACTGTAGGACCTCTTCCTTGCTCACACTCAGACTGCCAATTCATCTTGATTGCCGTTGATCATTTCAGCAAATGGTTAGAAGCTCGCCCCACCAAAGACATCACAGCTAAAACTACTGCTGTCTTTTTACTTCAGAATGTGTTCTATTGCCATGGTTGCCCGCAAGTGTTATTGTTGGGTAATGGATCTAACTTCAATGAAAAGTTAGTGACTTCTGTTATAGAGGCTTTGGGGTATCATCAATCCTTCTCAGCCCCCTACAACCCTTCCACTAATGAGGTTTAGAATGTGCTATCTCCTCCCTTGTTTTAATTATGAGGAAGCTCACTCTTTCTCTGAAACTGCTAACTGGGATCTATACCTGCTTGCTGCTCTCTTCACCTAACGCCTCAGCAAGCATTGTGTCAATGGGTACTATCTCTTTGCTATGTTGTATGAGCGCAAGGCCACCACTCTGTCTCTTTTGGGCCCCCTATTCTCTGCTGACAAGGCCATGAATCATGATGCCCATATTAAGAACTTGGTCAATCACATAATTGACATCCAAGTCACAACCTACACCTCTGCATACAAGACCAGGACACTAGAGCTCTCTCCTGACAATGCTGGACACTTTCACTTGCCAGAGTTCAAAGTTGGAGATCATGTCTATACTATCAACACAGATTGGGAGGATGTGCTCATAAGTTAGATACTTTATGGGTTGGATATTTAAAAGTGACTTTCAAACATGGTTCTGAATACACCATGGAACTCTTCTCAAGTAGCTGCCTGTTTGCTCAAGTGCATGCTAAGTTTTTCTGCAAGTACCACCCCCTAAGGCTAATCTAGAAGGAGGCAATGATGTGAATGCCAATGTTCACGTTATTTTTATTTTGCCTCTGTTGGGTTATTCTGAGGACAAATCCCTTGATTTTTTTTCTCCTTGAAATTGGTCTATTTCTGAAGTAGAAAATTCATCTGTTTGGTTTACTGATCCTGTGCAACTCACTTGCCCCGCTTGTGCTTGTGGTGAGTGATTTAATGTCCTAGTATTGTTTTTTGGTATCACAAAAACAATATATATTCCAATTCTTTATCACCAATAAAAGTTAAGTTCTATTCACTTTTTTGTCTTTGTTTTCAAGTGCTTTGACACACTCTCTAGCCACCACTATTAGAGACTAGTTATTCAGGGCCACAAGGTAATTTCATCACCTTCCCTGTCAACTGACCAACTTAGTACAAATACGATCCTAAGGTTAGGATTCCCTGTTGTATGTCTGTGCCGCGCCTCAGAACACGGCACTTTGTCTGCTTGAATTGTTGTCTTTTCTGGGAACTCTTATATTTTCTTGCTAGCCATTGTGTAAATCTTTGCAGGAAAAAGAGGATGAAAAATGGTTGTTTACCTTTGAGTAACACATTGCTGATACTATTTCTGAGGACATTTGCAAAATGAGGTTTTTTAGATTTACAGCCACAAATGACAACAAGACAATAAGCTTGCCATGTGGGCTAAATTGAAAACAACTTACATTTGTTGCTTCAAATTTTTATTTGTGATGCTATTTGCCAACTATTTCAGAGCATTATATCATGTGAGGCGGGCCTGTGGACGCAGGTGTGAGCTGAGCAGGTAGGCAGAGTTAACCACAGAATTGGGGATAACTTGATAACATAATAGAATAAACATTCTAGCAGTGACTGTGAACTGGCAACATGTATCATTGAATCTGTCAAAGCTGTCAGGAATGACAATTTCTCCTTACCCAAAACCTAAGGTATGAGACCAGGTTCAAACCCTGAGCCTAATTTGCCGCAGCCTGCCAGCTCAGAAGACCAGGAGCTCAGCTGCCCAAAGTCTATTAATGGTATACCTGTTAGTAAAGATGACACCAATCCACATGAACTTAATCATTGCCTGCACCATAGAGTTTTGTAAGCAAATTGTCATTGCCTGGCAATGAAGGTTTCCTAAAGTGATAACTTGCAATACTGGCAGGTTGGGCGCAAAAATCAGCAATCCCACCAATGAGAAATCTCCCAAATCTGCCCCTGCACTAAGTGATATTTGCCCTACAAACCTGCCCTAAACTATAGCAACCAATGATAACCTGTCCACTCCAGAAGCCAGGAGTTTCCCTGAGATACCAGCACTAGACACTGGCAGACTGCTTGGAAAAATAAGAGAGTTCACCAATGAAAATCATCCCAAACCTACGCAAAGCCCAGAAAATAGCGCTGGCCCTGAATACCTTCCTATTACCAATTATCAAGTTATTAAACAAAAGGATTCAAAATTCTATTCCTCAGGGACAGACAATGACAATCCACCTGTGCCTGATGCCATACTGCCACCCCAAGAATCCTGACACCAGCCCAAGCAAGCCCAAGAAACTTAACCAGACAATGAGGCCTGGTATAGTGATATAAGTACCTGCCAGGCCAAGACCAGTTCCCATCATCATTTTTAAATAAATGGTATGAGATATTAGTTTTCCCAAATATTGCTATATTTTATCTTAGTTGTCTGCCAGTTAAGCCCAAAATCATTTGATCCTCCTGACGCCCTCCAGCTATTTATTGTCTCCCAGATGCTTCTTTTAGTCCTGTTTATTTTATGCAATACCCCTTGAAGCTCAAGTACAAGGATTACACCTAAGACAACATATTAGCTCAGAATCCCTTGGCCTGATCTAAGGCGCTAACCAGAAACAACAGAAAGGGCCCTTGGCATGTTACTGAGCCCTGCCTGTTCAGAGATAAATAAAAATTCCTCACTGCCTACCAATTAGACATGAAACCACCTGTTTCCCCCAAACCAATGCCTGCATTTGCTGCTGAGCTTTCCCTGGACCATATCAATAAGCTATTTGGGATTGTATATATTACTCTTGCAGGAGTAATAGATACTATTGCCCCTGCCACTGGTACGTGGTCATGGGTGGGCAAGTCAATGTCTTACCTCATCAAGTTAGCACCAATCTTTTGGTGGGCCCTGCCCACTCCGCCACAACCCACCAGTTCACAGACAATAGCAAGCTGGCAGCTCAGGGCTGGTTTCCTGACAAAAGAAGTAAGAGTGATATACAGAACTTCAAAAAGATGGGTAGATGTGGTATTATAGGCAATAACAGAAGCATGTGGGCAATTGGGCTCTGAGATAAGAGATAATTTTATAGACACAAGATAGGCTAGTAAATAATTTTATTTGCTATTGAAAAGCTAAGGTTAGCTAATGTACCAAATGTTTTCTTGGTTAACTTAAACTGGTTTTTTGGCTTGATCCAGAAGGTCTGATTGGAGAATATTTTTCAAGATGAAATCCTTGTAGTCAGAATTTGATGGATATTTGATGAAATGTATAGACCCAAAGATTGAGCCTGGTAGACAATACAAGTAGGGCCAGAAGTCTGCATAAAGGTCAAGAGACATGAAAGCAGAGGCAAAAGAGCCTGTTGATACCAAGTAAAAATGACAAAATTAGAATAAAATAGAATAAAATCTAGTTGAACCAAAGGTATATGACACTTTATTATCAGAATAAAATAATCCTGACATGCAATTGATAAGGTACAAGTATTCTCATGCCAAGCTTCACTATGGGGCCAGAAATATGCCATTCAGGCTTTATATAGTTAGAAATCTGAGAGGGTGGGTAGCATCAGGCCCAGAAAGACAATAATTGGTTAATGTAAGAGAATATATGTTAAACTCTTTATGTTCTTCAAACATGTTTTCATGAAAGGGCTGGCAGGCAAAATGAGTGTTGATGGCAGGCATTTGGTTCATTTCTGTAAGGCCTGAAGCTCTTGGGAAGATTGTTGTAGACTAAGGTCTTAAGGCTGAATATATAATTATATTAGTTAAATAAAAAGAGATTGATAAAGTTTGCAAAAATAGTTAAAAACAACTAATAACTTATATGAATGTCAGGGATCAATATGCCACTAACAAGTTATTAGCCAACTTTGTTTTAGTACCACACAAAGCATGAAAATCCTTCAATTATGGCCTCTCAGATTCAGAATTACCCCTCAGTGACCCTAAATTGCTCAGAATTTGCAGTATTTTTGTGTGCAAAACCTGGGCATCAACCTTACAGGAAAGATTGTATGTCAAAACTATCAGGAAATAATAAACCCTGGAAGCAATCAATCAATTGCACAATTAAACAATCAAACTGTTGTGGCCTAATTAGTTGCTGCGTCACATTGGCAAACAAAAACCAAGTGTGCCACAGCATGGCACCAATCAATGTTGTCAAAACCGTAGGCTCAACCCACCAGCAAGGCTCCAACCAAGAGGGTTTGTGACCCGCAATCCAATTACCTGGTCACTCAAAGCCAGACTAGGAAATCAACTCAAATTACCAAATCCAACAACATTGTAAGGTCTTGCCCATAATGGCGCAAGGTTATAGACTAGGGCGTGCAAGGCATTAGGATTCAAATTTAAAAGATATAGAAACATGGGAACTGTCTATAAGATAATATTACAGAACCCTGCTAAAAACCTATATTGTGTCACAAAAGGAGTAATTGAGTGTAAGAACCCTAAGCAAATAAGATAAAATAAAGTATTTAATAGTGGACAATTTGTAACTAAGGGAATGTCAATATTAGGATATTCTCCATCCACAAATTGGTACATATAACTATTGAATGCTTCCTTAAGGGAAAACAACGGATACAACAAGCCTAAGGCTTGTTGTTTTACAAGTTCCATCTGTTTAAGGAAAGGAAAAGCTAAACTTTAAAATAAAACTAATAAAAATGTATAAATTTCTAAAAATTAAGATCTCAAGTTTAAAATTAGATAAAATTGAAGGGGAAGAAATCACTTAGAATTTTGGCTTAAAGCTTACTCTTCAAAAGCTCTTTATTTATAGAAGAAAAGCCTTTTCAGTTGGCACTGATAGCCAGGAGAAAGCATCCAAGAAGAGGAGCAACTGGAGAAGTTGGAAAAACCAGAACCAGAAAAGGGGAAACAGAAGCCAGTACTATACACTGATCAGCACATTGAAGCTGGGGGGGAAAGCGGCAAAGACGTAAGCGGGAGTTCAAACGGTAAGGATAGATGAAAACTTTCTAACTTTAAAGTAGAAATATATATATAAAATAGATAACAGCAGAGCAAGCAAACAACAACAACAACAATTTGAACGCAAATAGCAAAAACAGAACAAGGTAATGAAATTAAGATACTTAAATATTAACTTTCAAATTCAAAAAATCCAAATATTAAAATACTGAAAGTTTAAACCGAATGAAAAATATAAAAGATAATAAATCAAAGAGCCTGCCCTTTAAGGCAGGGCATGACATTACCCCCTCCAGATCCAAGCTCAGGATGTGCTTGGATATAAGAGTTGATGGCCTTGGGACAGTTTTCAAGGTTTGACAATAGCTTCCAAGAACTCTCCTCAACGGAATATCCCTTCCAAAGAACCAAGTATTGGATTTTACCATAGTGGTAACAATGGTTGATAATAGAGTCAACCTCATATCCAGGGGTACCTTGGACCATGTGAGGAGGAGGTGCTTTGTTGTTCTGATGAGAAGGAGGAGGAGAAGTCTGGAGTTTGAGGAGAGACACGTGAAAGACGTCATGAATGCAATACCCTGGAGGAAGCCAGATACAATATGCAATCTTCCCACCCTTTCTGTTACAGGAAAAGACCCTATGAACTGTGGGCCAAGTTTACAGTAAGGCCATCTGATAGAAAGATTCTTTGTATTTAAATATACAAGGTTGTTGACCTGAATGCCCTTTCCCTCCTGACAATGACGGTCAGCTTGGACCTTGTGAACCTCAATAGCCTTAGAGAGATTCTCTTTTAAGGAATTCTGGATGAGTTCTAGCTGGAAAAAAATATCTTTGGCTAATAGGGAACAGACAGAAGAGGTGACAGAAGGAACAAAGGCAGGAGTGTAGCCTAAATTTGTCATGAACAGAGTCATCTTGGTAGAGGAATCAGGAGTAGCATTGTAGGAATACTGGGTCAAAGGTAAGTGAGAAGCCCAATTGTCTTGTTGTTTGTTAGAAAAACAGCAAAGGAAACATTCTAGTGTCTGATTGGTACGTTTGGTTTGCCTATCAGACTGGGGATGATAAGAGGTGCTAAGAGAAAGGTGAACACCTAGCTGAGTCATAAACTCCTTCCAAAACAGGGAAAGAAATTGTGGTCCACGGTCAGAGACAATATCTCTTGGAGTACCGTGGTGGATGAAGACGTTCTTGACAAAGAGAGAAGCAATCTGCTTTGCGGTAATGTTAGAATTGCAGGGAGCAAAAATACCCTGCTTTGAGAATCTATCTACAATGATCATTATGGCGTCAAACCCTTTGGACTGAGGAAGCTGGACAATATAATTCAAAGAGACAGACTGCCAAGGACCTTCAGGGACTGGAAGGGGACATAGAAGACCCACGGGTTTCTGGGTGGAGTGTTTGCTTCTCTGGCAAACTAGGCAACTGCTGACGTATGACTTGACAAAGGTGGACATCTTTGGCCACCAGAAGTGATTGCGGAGTTTAGAAAGCGTTTTCTTGTATCCAGAGTGGCCTACAGCAAGGGAGTCATGGAACGTGATGGTTAGAACCTGTTGAAGGTCCAGAGAAAGAACTACCAAAAGGTTGTTGAAGTATAACACACCATCCAGCAGGGAGAATGAAGGGTTTGTGACTTTTTTATTGTTTGTAAGAGCGTCAATGATCTGAGACTAGGGCTGCGTTGGCCCAGAAAAGAGACAATTGCAGCAAATGCCATAATTGCCCTTCCCTGTAACCTTCTTTTGGATTCCCCTACGCTAGGGGAATCCAAAATTTCATAAAAAAAGAAGGCCTCAAAAGGCCTTCTGCTTTCCAGATGGCCAGAAATTTTTTTAAAATAAAAAACTATTTTTTAAAGAAATTAAATTTTGAATTTGACTATTTTAATTTTTAAAATAAAGAAAGTGAAAAAATATAATTTTTTATTTTTAAAAAAAATCCAGAAGTTCAACTTTCAGATTTACTAAAAAATGAAGCAATTTCAGACGGGTGGTTTCTTTTCTAAAAAGAAGCCACCCATCCAAAATCTGACACAGCCCTATCTTAAACGAGGTTTTATCAGAAAGCTGAGATTTGTGGATTTGCTTCAGTATATTGGGGGTTGTAGTACTGATAACATTAAGTTTCAGAAGGCTCTTGGGTGGAAGAATCATCTTGGTGTTAAGAAGCTTGTAGTCTTTGTCAACATCGGATAATGAAGGATGACGACTAAGAGCGTCAGGTAGGGTATTAAGTACACCTTTTTTGTACACAAGCTTGAAGCAGAAATTTGACAGCTCCAGTACCCATCTAGCGTGTCTTTGGCAATGCGGCGTGACTTGGTGAAGTAAAGCAAGTTCTTATGGTCAGTGTAAATGAGGAAAGGCTCCTCAAGTCCCTCAAGGTAGTGACACCAATGCTTGAGTGTTTTGATGATGGCAAGAAGTTCTTTGTTGTGTACAGGGTAGTTTTGTTTAGCTGGAAGGTGTTTTTGAGAGAAGTATGTAACAGGGTGTTGCATCCCATCCCCCCAAGCTGAAGGAGAACACCACCAACGGCATAGTTGCTGGCATCAGTCTCAACCAAGAAGGGTTTGGAAGGATCAGGCATCAGAAGGACAGGTGTGGAGACAAAGACGGCCTTTGTAGCATCAAACGCGAGCTGGGCCTCAGGTGTCCAGACAAAAGGAACAGAAGGAGAAGTGAGGGTAGTGAGTGGCAAAACTAGAGAAGAAAAATTTTCCACAAACTTACAGCAATAGTTTGCCAATCCAAGGAAGCCACAAAGTTATGAGTGAGTCTTGAGAACAGGCCAGCTTTGGATAGCATCCACCTTGCTAGGAGAGACAGAAAAACCGTTTTGAGTGACAACATAGCCGAGGAAATCAACCTCAGTGCAGAAGAATGTGCACTTAGAAGACTTTGCAAACAGGTTGTAGTCTCAAAGTCTCTGGAGTACTTGGCGGACATGGGTGACATGGTTGTCAATGGAAGAGGAGTATACAAGGATATCATTGAGATAGACAACAAACTCGTTAAGGAAGGGCAGAAGTGCCTCATTCATTAGAGCCTGGAAAGTTGACGGAGCGTTACACAATCCAAAAGGCATTACATTATACTCATATAACCCAAACAGGGTACAGAACACGGTCTTCCATTTGTGGCCAGGAGAGATTCTGATCTGGTTGAAAGCGCTTCAGAGATCAATCTTGGTGTATACAGAACTATCAGCAAGGCAATCTATCAGAGCCTCAGCAGAATGAATAGGGCATCTATCCTTGATTATGATCTCATTAAGGGCTCTATAATCTACACAAGGGCGCTTGGAGCCATTGGATTTACTGACAAAGAAGATGGGGGAAGAACATGGGAAAGTCAATCAAGAGATGAAACCCTTGGAGAGTTCCTCATTGATGTAGCTCTTTAGTAGAGTGTTGTTGGAGTCAGAGAGAGGAATAAGCCTTCCCTAGGGAGGAGTGGTGCCTGGCTTAAGGTTTATCTGAATATTGTAGGGCCTATGAGGAGGTAGAAGGTTACATTCCTCTTCACTAAAACAATCCTTGAAGTCAGAGTAACAATAAGGTAATCTATCTTTGTCCTTGGAGGAAAGAGTATCCGGGAAGGTACTAAAGATAGCAGTCAGGTTTGGTTTGGGGGAAGTCAAGCCAAGGATACCAGGTACTAGGGATAACAATTTGACAACATCATTGCATGTAAATGATATCTTGTTGTTTGGGTGATCAACGTTAAGCAAAGACTCTCTCAGCCAAGGGAATCCAAGGATGAACAGAAGGATAATTTGGGGGAAGAGTTATATGTGACGCGGAATGGAGAGCCCTCCAAGTCAATGATGACAGGTTGGAGGATAGGTGTGGCGCCAATGAGAGTACTGTTACCCACCTTAACGTCAAGAGATCCAAAGGCGGGGAGTCCAAGTAGTTTGGCGAGCTTCTCCTCAATGAAGTTGGCATCAGCGCCAGTGTCAAGAAGAGCAAGCACCTTGATCTTTCCCAAGGGTCCATGAATGGTCACTATGACAGTAGATGACTTGGAAGTGTTGTTGAGGGACAGCAAAGTGAGGGTGGAGGACTTGTTGGCAAAGGGAGAACGTTTGGAGAGAGGACAGGCTGGTAGAAGATGATACTTTGATCCACAGTAAGAGCAGAGGTTGTTGTTCCCTCTTCTAAGGACTTCCTCAGCAGTAAGGCAAAAACCTCCCCCAGACTTTGGCTTGGTGCCAGGCAAAGGAGTTGAAGAGAGCAGGGCCTTGTCTGGAATAAACAACCAGGCTGCAGGGGATAGGTTAGAAGGAGGGTGTTTTTTTTGAAGAAGGTATTTCCAATTCCACTTAACCACTTCTCTGATAAGAGGTTCTAGTTTGTTGGGGAGATCATGGTGGACCAAAAATTCCTGGAGCAATCTGTTGAGGCCTATTTTGTAGAAGCTGCAAGCCTCAGCGTCAGAGGCTTGTAGTCTTGACTGGAGTAAGCAAAACTTCCGGTTGTATTTGCCAAGTGGAAGAAAACCTTGTATGAGACCTGCAAACCGAAAAGCAGAGGGAGTGAACAACTCCTTGTCTTCTCCAGAGAAAGATAGGAGTTAACTGACAAAGATATCATAGTTCTGGAGAATTCCCGGGTTGTGTATTGAATGTGAGCTAAACCAATCTCTGTAGTGACCAGTGAGCTTTTCCGCAAGGTAGAGGACCTTCTGAGAGTCAGTGGAGAACTCAGACCCATAAGCAGTAAAGTGGGCCTGTGCGTAAGCTAAAGTGTTAAAAATACTAGGGGGTGGTGAACTATGGGCTAAGGTATTGAGAACTACTATTTGGTTGGTGTAAGTAGTGGGGGTATGATCCTGCTTATTATGAAAGACCTTATCATATAACCAACCAAGTAAGAAAACTACTAGAGATAACAAAGTTACAATAATAATAGAGAGAAACAAAGCTAAAAAGATAATAGAGGAGATGAAAAAAGTGTTGTCTGGGTCAATCCCATGAGAAGCCAAAATAATGTAAGGTCTTGCCCATAAGGGCGCAAGGTTATAGACTAGGGCGTGCAAGGCATTAGGATTCAAATTTAAAAGATATAGAAACGTAAGAACTGTCTGTAAGATAATATTACAGAACCCTGCTAAAAACATATATTGTGTCACAAAAGGAGTAATTGAGTGTAAGAACCCTAAGCAAATAAGATAAAATAAAGTAATTAATAGTGAACAATTTGTAACTAAGGGAATGTCAATATTGGGATATTCTTCATCCGCAAATTGGTACATATAACTATTGAATGCTTCCTTAAGGGAAAACAACAGATACAAAAAGCCTAAGGCTTGTTGTTTTACAAGTTTCATCTGTTTAAGGAAAGGAAAAGCTAAACTTTAAAATGAAACTAATAAAAATGTATAAATTTCTAAATATTAAGATCTCAAGTTAAAAATTAGATAAAATTGAAGGGAAAGAAATGACTTAGAATTTTGGCTTAAAGCCTACTCTTCAAAAGCTCTTTATTTATAGAAGAAAAGCCTTTTAAGTTGGCACTGATAGCCAGGAGGAAGTAGCCAAGAAGAGGAGCAACTGGAGAAGTTGGAAAAACCAGAACCAGAAAAGGGGAAACAGAAGCCAGTACTATACACTGATCAGCACATTGAAGCTGGGGGGAAAGCGGCAAAGACGTAAGCGGGAGTTCAAACGGTAAGGATAGATGAAAACTTTCTAACTTTAAAGTAGAAATATATATGTATAATAGATAACAGCAGAGCAAGCAAACAACAACAACAATTTGAACGCAAATAGCAAAAACAGAACAAGGTAATGAAATTAAAATACTTAAATATTAACTTTCAAATTCAAAAAAATCCAAATATTAAAATACTGAAAGTTTAAACCAAATGAAAAATATAAAAGATAATAAATTGAAGAGCCTGCCCTTTAAGGCAGGGCATGACAAACATGAACAGATGATGATTCTTTATGGTGGATACCTTGTTTTGGCGCTTGACTCATTATCAGGATCAAGCCACCCCCTTCTTTCATCCAACCGTGTGATCAACATTCATGTTTCTGTTATCCTTGATTCACAAGGACTATATAATCACTATCTCTCAATAAAAATTATTACCTAGTTTCTAAATATTTTTCCCCTTGTAACTCTGCTAAAACAGCACAGTTACGACAATTTGCTGCCTCTACATACACAAGTCTACATGATTCTGGGCTAGAAATTAGTGGCACCGAGAATAATGCCACCAGTCAACTAGTGGCACAAAAAATTGATACCCACTCAATAAGTATAAAGGATAAGAGAGAAAAACCTACCTCATTGTTGACATCATAATTAATAAAGGTCTATGAAGCATGAGCATATTTGGCTTACAGGAATTTATTATATTGTTGGAATTTTATATTTTATATTTGTCTCTTTATGTGAAGTACAACAACAATATTTCTACTTTCACCCATTGTCACCAGCACTTCCTCCATCTCTCCTGGTTGCTTTAGCTCACATCTTAGACCCAGAGTTCTACCACTTTCATCATTTGAATTGTTTTCCTAGACACCCAATCCTTGCTTCAGGAGGATAGCTTTCAACGTTCATGATATAAATTCCTACTGTCCCCCTTGCCAGAGGCCCATTCTGTCTGTTGTGAATTCTAATTCACTAGAATTTTAATTGGCCTAGGAAATGATAGTTCACAGATTGATTCATGCAAAAGCCTTTGTTTTTGCTTTTGACCTGTAGAATTCTCTTTGTCAAAATACAGGTTGACATAAATAACTGAACCTTCCAGATTCTTATCAGCCCTTGCCACTTGGTGTATTTTCACTAAGGCTACTAGAATCAAACCTTTGGGTATAAAATCAAATGTCTCTTTCTTCAATAAAATAAGTTAATTTTTGCTTATTAATTTTGATATTGAATCTTTGGCACTTGTCTTTCATGCACTAGGAAGATATCTATAACTCATACTCATATCAAACAGGCTTAAAGACAGAATCTCAAGTCTTATATATTTAAGACTTTTGAGCGCATTTTTATTATGTCAAATAATAAAACACAACTCAATACTGTTCAAGACTTCAGTAAACTGATTTTTTTCACATAATAGTGTTCTGATTATCCATATAAGGTTGTACCCCACACTGGTAGTTGGTGTCTCTGGATCATTGCAGTCAATTACCTGGTCTGAATTGTCTCATTCTCTATATAGACTTTCAGGCCTGGCCTGTCTTTCCTGTAGGAGTCTATCCAGACACCAATATGTGCTGTGACAATAAAGTAAAATGAGGGCTAAGACAATTTATTGAGCCAAGGAAAATAAAATAAATCCTGTTTTTAATAACAGAGCTGATATAAAAACTAATGTCAAGGTCAGGATACTTTTTTTTTAATGATATTTCAATTCTTATATTGAAAATAAGTCAAAAGCAGGATTAAACCCTGGTCTTCAGAATATGCAGCCCGCCAACCCAGGGGCCATGGGCCCAGCCACCTGCGTTTTTTGGGCTCAAGTCTGAAGGTTGTTTGATGAGCCGCCCACAAAGCCAAAGTAATTTCCCAAATAGAGCACATACCTCAGTCAAATGCAAGCCACCAAAGGTCCAAACCTACATGAAAGCAGGCACCTGCTGAAAAGAGGTTAAGACATACCTTAAAAATGAACCCTCCAATAAGCGTCAGTCAACACTAATTTCTAGCGCCAAATACAAAATGCATTTGGTCGGAATGTGTGATGTAAAAAATAAAGGCAGATAAACAGAGCATGATCACTTCTAATTATCAATGCCACCCACCCCATAATTAGCCATCCTTGAAGTCCCCCAAATGCCAAAGTCCTGTTGAAAGAATAACCACAAACCTAAAGCCCGCAAATTTTGAAGA
The DNA here is from genome assembly GCA_014839935.2 of Entomophthora muscae. Classification (NCBI taxonomy): domain Eukaryota; kingdom Fungi; phylum Entomophthoromycota; class Entomophthoromycetes; order Entomophthorales; family Entomophthoraceae; genus Entomophthora; species Entomophthora muscae. The sequence continues at coordinate 141,469 of QTSX02005180.1, forward strand.
CACAGAAATTGATAGTATAAAAACTCTAGCTATGTCAAGAATAGCAGTATTAGCATTCTGATAATAAAGTTTAAATGAACCTTTGGCTCATTCAAATTCTACCTTATCTAGTTTTAGTATTTTATTATCTCCACTCCAGTCCTTCAGAATCAATGGCCCCCACTACTTCTACTGACAAACCCACAGCCCCTTCACACGCATTATTTTGTCCACCTAGACCATCTTTTGAACCTGTATCTTTTTCTGAGTACCCTTAAAACTCAGCCTACTACAAGTTTACCTCAGAAAATATACTCCTGTCAAGGGTCTGGATGTACAAGTATTCCGGCTATTGCATCACACCTAACATCCAGTCATCGCCCGATTTGGTGCCTTTCTAATATACTGTTTGACATGCCAGAAATGGCAACAAACCAATACCACATGACTGTTCAGGTATCCAACAACTTGAACCCATCCAGCACATGACCAGCCCCTGGGTTTGGTCCAACTAATATCCCCGCCACAGCTAAATCTATATAAGCCTAAAGTATCATCCAATAAAACATACTCTTCTCCTCCTACTTTTTATATTTGAAGCTTCCCCAAAAGGCGCTCCTTATCACTCCTATCTGACCCTTTGAAAAGAACTAGAGTCACAGAAAAAATTGGCTGTGAAGGAAAGTGGTACACAGTTCAGCCCAGAATATTCTACAATAAGTACAGTTATCTTCCTGCATACCTGGTACCAATGACTCATCCTCCAACCCTGTGGCCCACCTGAATGCAAAAAACTGTTATCACCGCTGATGTCACTTGCACCCAGCTGTTTGAAGTACTCTACACTACTTTTACAGGCTTGGTAGACTTCTTAGTGCCAAATTCTGGTCCTTAGTCCTTTCCTGGTTAATTTTTATCCTATGTTACCAAGTTGGCTCTCATCCTATTATGAGCATTACCCTTTGGCCCGGCAATCCCTCTGCCTGCGTCAAACAGTGTTCTCACCAACAATTAATACCCTGACATTATGACAATCCTCTTTAGCCATGATAACCTGGGCCTTAAAATGTTGTTAACTCTTAGGGCTATTTATATACTTGTTTTATTGATAATCACTTATTAAACCTACAATACTGCCCCTAAATTGATCTTTTTTATGTTAAAGACCCCAAAAACAAATGGCCCAAAAGATGAAAGCTCCAGCACTAAAAACCAGACCTCTAAGAAGCAGGACGCAATTTTGAACCAGTTCATAATCAAGATTGACATGTCTCAGATGGGAAAATTTACCCCAGAAGAATCCAGAATAGCCATGAAAGTCCTTTGTCTTCACTTCCAAGCCAACATACATGCCTACCCAAACAACACTGAAAAGGTTCTGGGAGTTACTGTCATGCTTTCAGGTGACGCTTGGACTGGTTTGGAAAGGCCGCCTCAGAAGACATGAAGTTTTGCCACAACTATACCAGATTTGAGGCCAAACTTATGACCACTGGCAATGATAAAGATATTTATCATCACACTCTGATGACCTTACTGGAGATCAAGCAAGGGCAGCACACCGTCCAGTGCTATATTAAAGACTTAATAAGTTGAAGACACATATCTAACTAGAGGACAAAATAGCCACCATCCTATCCCAAAAGAGTGTGAACTCTACCCTTTGAGACCACTAAAATATCACCTGTTCACCCTCAGTCTTGAGGAACTTATGCACTCTGCAAAAAATTAAGCCTCAATCAAGAAAGTTTAACTCCCGTTCAAGGCTGCTTCTTGCAAGCCTAGACCCTCAACAGACCAGGAATGTCTCTGGAAAAACTTCAGTGCCATTACCAAGATAGTTTATGTTTCTATGGCCACAAAAAAGGCCACTTAACCAGAGAATTCCCAGAGAAAAACACTTTTTCCGTCTTGTTGGCCCAAATAAACACCTCCAAACAGTCTTACAAACTTATCCAAATCTCTGTTGAAGTACAAGAAACTATACACAGAATAGAAGTCTTAGTTGATACTGGTGCTGATGAGGGCTTCATAGACACTAAATTAGCAAAGAAGGTAGGCCAAAACACCCTGGACAATGGCTTACTGGTGAATATGAGAAACAGTTCACAAGACAAGAAATATGAATGTAACTGAGAGTTGCCACTAACAAATGGAACCAATAGGTACCCGTCATCCTTGATCCTACTACAGGGACTCCCACACTCTCTGATTTTAGTCAATTCAGGGTCAGACTAACATGAACTTATATTGAACTACAGAGACCAGACCATCACACTAGGACTTCCTGACAAGGGGGACACAGTACCCTTCTGTTTCAGCCAGCCCCACCAGACAAAGAAACTCATGATTATGAAAATAGAATCCTATGTAATGAACCTAGCTTCCCCTTTCAACAAGTGAAGCCACGTGTTTAGTGAAAAAAAAGCCACTTGCTTACCCAAAAATTCAGTCTAAAACCACTCTATAGACCTACTGCCAGGAACTCAACCCTATAAAGACCAATCTACAGTTGCAATCACCACAAGCAATTGGCACTGAAGGTTCAATTAGAGGACATGACCAAGAAGGGGTTTATCTGTGTTTTCAAAGCCCTGTGCTCATTTTCTTTGCTATTTGTGGTCAAGAAGGATGGAGGCATTAGACCCTGCATGAACTAATATAAGCTAAATGATATCACAGTGAAGAACTGATATCATATACCAAATGCCAACAACCTCTGTGATATCTTAACACGAGCCCAGATATACTCTAAAATTACCTCGGATACATTTTTAACCAGATTTGTATTAAAGATTGTGACAAATACAACACTGTGTTAAAGACCAGATATGGTGTTTATGAATACCTGGTTATGTTGTTTGGGCTATGTGATGCCCCCAGAATCTTCAGAGGATGATTGATTCTGTACTAAGATAATAATTGGATCAATTCTGTGTGGGCTACCTGGACACTATTCTCACCTACAGCAAGACCCACAAATAACACTTATAACACCTGGACCTGATTGTCAGGGCCCAGAATCCCCTAGACAGTTAGCTGGCCTGCCTAGAGGTAAAAACCCCCCACAGCTTGGGGACTTTCATTAAGTATCTCCAAGGGCAAGAAAACCCCTTTTTAACCAGCAAATGGCCTGGGATTTGAGAGGCACACAAGCCTCAAATCCCTGGTTTTGATCTTATTATTGAAATTGGGCCACTCACCTATTGAAAAATGGTACATTGGGAGTGTGATTGTTTGATTGTGCAATTGGGCGCTTGATTGCTTGCAGGAACTATAAATAACTGGGGCACCTCAGCATGCTGCAGTTCAGGAAAGGTTCATGTTATAGCAACCAGTGAGCATCCACCTTCAGGCCCAAGTACACAAATTCCAGTCAAAATTTTAAGTTTAACTGAAATTGATGCCATCAGATCTCTGGTGGTAAAAAAGGCCATAAAATTATCAGTAAGTATAAGTATGAGAGGGAGAAGCCCTCCTCATTGTTGAAATCTTAATAAAGCAAGTTTATGCCCAGTAATCATTATCTTATTGCAAGAATTGTATATTTTTGCTCAAATTTAATTATTCTCTTTGTATCTATTTGGGAATTCAAAACACAATAAGCTTGCATATCATATTCTCCTGGTTACACTCCTGCTACTCCAGTCATCCCACCCTGTTGTGTTTGGCTCCTGGGGACAACATCCAGGAGGACACAGCGGGAAATCTTTATAACAAAAGATTTGAGGTTCAAAGCTAGCCTTGGGTTAACCTTCAGGGCAAAATTAAGGGCACATACCTTAATTTCCTGGAAAACAAGATGTAAAAGTCCTTTTGGCAGAAAGGACAGAAAAAAGCTTGAAGATTATTAAAGCCAACACAAATGTGGATAAACTTAAACTTTATTAGGAATAAAGATTCTACTTTAAATCGTAGACAAGGGACAGTGATCACTCAATAGTAAGACAGAGTGGCTGAAGGGGTCACGTTGGGATGAGGTCATACCAGGATCAATCACAGAAAGGTACAATAATCCAGAATGGTTGAAAATTAAACCAGACCCATTTGCAGAAGGCAAGGAATTTACAAACTCAAAGGCAAAACAAGTCAAATCTTTGCAACTATCAATATTCAAAGGCCAAATCAAAATAGTATTAATTGCACAATTTACAACATCTCCTACCTCAAGATTGGACACAGGGAGTTGATATTTGTGGAGAAATTTGGAGTTAATGCGGGCAAAAGGACGTCCAGAAGACAATAGTTTCACGCTATACTTGACACCCTTTTTAAAGATGACCTTGCATGGCCCAACTCAGAGGGAA